>JAAGNO010000049.1:0-16355 GCA_033439905.1 Ceryle rudis
AAGTTCTTTACCATGAGAGTGGTGGAACACTGGAACAGGTTGCCCAGGGAGGTGGTTGAGGCCCCATCCCTGGAGACTTTCAAGGTGGGGCTTGACAGAGCTCTGAGCACCCTGCTCTAGTTGAGGATGTCCCTGCTGTCAGCAGGGGGGCTGGACTGGATGACCTCTAGCGGTCCCTTCCAACCCAGACATGTCTGTGATTCTGTGAACCTTACAGAGTTAACATGTTCACTTTGTTTGACACTGGGATCACTCAATAATTTATTACTGAAGTACTAATATCTATTTAAATTTTTCATAGGCTATTTTTATTTACAAGTATTTGTAAGATATGAATGAAATAAACCATTGCTGAAATAACTATTTCTAAACCTTTCAAATATTAGCTAGAGATATTTATACATCTGTCTGGATAAGAATACTTCAGAAATAATAATATTCTATTTCACTCCTTTTTTTTTCACTTTCTTTTTTCCTTTTCTTTTAGTCTTTATACTTAGGTGGAGATTTTGGAGAAAAAAGTAACACCCTCATAGCTCTTACATCTAAAGCAATTTGTTAATCACTAGAATTAAATATATATAATCACATTCTGAAGTAAGGAAACACCTTCAACCAGCCAAAAAATCTTAGAGGCACTGCAGCTATATTCCCTTAACCAAGCTACACTGTTCTAATTTTTAAAATGCATCCCTATGACACGTGACTACAGTAAACAACTAGTGCTGAACAAGGATCTGCAGTCCTTTATTGCTTCCACTTCAGCAAAAATGTTTCTCTTAGCTTCAGTTTCTGCAGCATATTGGCTTACTTTGTATTGGTTTTTATTCAGTTTCTACAGCATTTTGCATTCTACGGCATTTTGTCTTGGCAATTTACCTTTTTTTTTGTAAACTAGTAAGTACATTTGTTTATTACAGTTTTGTTGTGGTTTTTTTTTTAACTTTCACTAACACACTCTAAGGTAGTAGCTTAACTGCATCTTAAAATCTGCTTAATTTTAAAAACATTAAAAAAATCTTTAGTTATTATACAAATACATTGTATTTGTATAAAGTACATGAGAACCAAAGAGTTTTCTTCTCTGTCTTTTTTTCGTGGCTGAGGTTTTAAATCAATGAAGGAGACTAGCTTTAGTCTTTTAGGGCAGTGTGCTGGGAGGGGATATACAGGGGATTTAGCTGCTTGCACTGTTTTAGTCACTCATACAGTGATGACCTAGTATAGAAGTCATAAACTGCACAAGAAGCAGACCCAGAACCCCATTTAAGTGCCTCAAGGTTGAACGAAGAATCCCTTCAGCATGGTTTCTTAGTGACCATGTCACTCTTGGGTTGCTGCTTGCACGGTGCCTATCAACACAAGAAGAATTTACTTCCACCTGGGAACGCCTGCAGCACAGTAGTGAACCGACTGCAGTGTGAAAGGTGTAATTTCCATCTCCTTTAAAAGTCCAAGAGGAGCTTAAACCTTAGATCTCCTGATTCCTGTCTGGCATTTTGGGACTACAACAAATGCTGTTGTAGCTGTCAATAGAATTGTGATGCTCGCACGTTAAACTCTCGGGCTTCTCCCAAGATGTTAGGTAGCAGCTAGGCACCAGAGTGTGATGGAGCTCTACACGTGTGGTATCTCCCTCAGGTTACCACTTCTGAGTGTGAATTGTTAACGAGCTTTTAGACTAGGTAGCAAAACATCTAAAAGATTTGACAAAGAGGACACCAGTACTGTTGCTAGAGACACAGCTGAATTTAGGATTTTTTAAGATTCTTCCCCCAAACGGTTGAAACATTTCTCTTCTTTGTGGTCTAATAAAACATCACAAGGAAGCAAATTTCTTCACTGTTTTCCAGTGGAAAGATTTGTCACTGTGCAAATACTGGACCAGATGACAGCATTAATACCACAAAGTTAGTTAACATTCCTCCAGTACCCCTCTAATACAACGACTGCCATCTGTTACTAAAATCACTAAAACCCAAGCAGTCTTATTGATCATCAGTTGTTATTAATCATAAAACTGTCTTTAATGAACTGACCTGAAATGCAGATGAATCCAGAAGAGAAAAAAGCCTCATTGTATGAAGACAAGTTGTCTGTTTGGGCATAAACTGCATAAATGGACATATGAGAACAGGAGCACTCCACATAGTCTGACGTGTCATCAACCACTCTGCAGAACCCACTGTCGGACAGCCAGCTGCAAAACAAAAGACTCACAGAGCTGGAAATGGATTTGTGGAATTCACATGGTAAGCAGGCTTGAAAACTGTTGTTCTAGCTCTGAAATATCAAGTTTTCTGAACTATTGCACAGGTGTTTTCTGTAATCTTTCAGGTGCAGTTCTCAGCAGAGGAGATTTATATGAAATTAAAGCATTCTTTATAGCTACTTTTTCCCTTGGTGAAAAACGTCAAGAGCAGTAGTCTGAGAAACATCTGAGCTAGAACAACTAGGCACTTTATTATATGGAAAGCTTTATGTGCTGGTACAAAGGCCAGAAAAATTAAGGAGAAAAATCCAGATAGGAAATAGATGAATTTTATACTTGCAAATGGCATGATCAGAGGTATCACATCTTAAGCAAATAAATACACATGTTCATGGTAGAAACAGGAAAACTGAACAGATAAATAAAATAAACAAAAATAATAAAAAAATAACCTTTCAGCAGCTTGATTCCAGAGGAGACACAGAGATTTTTGTGGAACAATCCGACTTCCTGCAGCATAAATCCGATAAATGACTTCATTGTTATCTTTCAAAGGGAGTGAACTGCGACCCTTCAGACTCATGGAAAAAACCTGAAACAACACATACAACATAAACACACATTCAATATTAAAATTCAATAGTCTCATTTTAATTGGAGGCACACAGAGAAATGTTCACATTGTAAGAGGTTTTGAGCAAGATCTAAATTAATTTCCTGAAAAAGTAAATTGCATTATCATCAAACCTTATTCTTCAGGGCAAGTTCTTTATCTCCAGTGAGGAACCACTGCTGACTGCTGTATTCTGTGAACTGTACAGATTCACAGTTTTCTTCTTGAGGAGGCGATAATACAACAGAGACCTCTAGTAAATGTTCAGGTACTTGAATAGAATCCCCATCTTTTCCATCAAATCTGTGTCCATTGATTTGCTGAGGAAACCAGTTGTGAGCCATTATTGCAATGTACGGGCAGCTGTCAAGGATATTTTTGCCTCTGTTGAAATGAAAAGCAATAGGGCTGGTAAGTGGAAATGAGCTTTGCTATTCTTCACAGAATGACTCTAAAATGTCTTTGTAATAAATATTTTATTTCTCCATTGGTTTTTGGCCCTTGTGACATTTAATTGACAATTTCAGTTTCAGAGGAAAAAAAAAAAAAAAAAGAGGGGCTGAAGTATTATCTATTTCAGCTTCTCTATTTTCCCTCTGTTTTTTGCTCGTTATGACCTGCAGCCAAAACCCCTCCAAGGGGGTTGTCGTCATACTCATCATCACCTGATGTGGAGACAAGCCTAAAAGGAGAGGCATTAAAATGGATGATCTCGCTTTAACTCTTTTCCCAACAGATGATTCAAAAAATATGGAATAAAGAATTTGTAATTTCAACTTCTGAACACCGTTCAGGTTTGTGTTTGTATTTATGCTATTTACTATCTTTTGGCTGAGATGGGAGTCATACCCCCTACAATTTAGGGAATAGCAAGAAAAGTTATGTCTCCAAACAAAGCTGAGATGGAAATCTAACCTATGGTGATTTTCTGAGAGGAAAAAAAAATGTCATTTTTTTTTTTTCTGAATTCCAATACCAGTTGTTTAATAGATTCACAGTGGGAGAAACCCACTGTTTAAAACCACTTGTCTCTTAATAGGAGTGTTGTCTGTTTCTGCAGCCACCTATTTCTCCTGCCCATTAGCCTGAGCACACGATATTATGCACTTGCAGTCATAACTAGAAATTTGAAACTACATGTAGAAACTAGAAGTAGCTTTTATAACATTTTAAATAATGTTCAATGAGCAAAACCAAGCACACAGAAATTATAAAATGACAATAGACATTTTGGTTTACTTCCATCTACATCTCAGAACATAGCTCTCCATCATACAATTCCATATGATTTTCTTAGTAAGGTTAAAGAATACTTTTCCAGGCAATATCTGAGCTAAAGGTGAATTAATACAGCCCAGATCTCCTGGTTCCTACTCTCACAGCTACCTCATATCAATGTACCCAGTTATATGTGACAATACACTGCTTTGGAGCACAACATATTTTCATATTGGTAACATCTTAGATGATAGACAAGCACCTTTTCTAAAAACGTCATTTAAATTTTGACCATATTGGTTAAATTGTCACGTATTTCCAAAACATTTTATGAATTCAAGTTTACTAACCTTTCTCCTGGTGATCCACACATAACCCCAGTCAACAGGGAAAAAGCGAACTTCTCAGTCACCCCAGCAAGCAGGCTGTATCCTCGTGTGTCCTCGCGTTTCGGGCTAGCCAAAGCACAGAGTATCTCATAGAAAAGAATTCTACTTCTATCAGTGAGTAACTGTTTTTCACCTACATCTGTAACCTAATGAGAGAAGAAATCAAACAACGTTTTATGCACAGAAGTCTGCTTAGAACATTTCCTCACGTTGATCAGTTGAGTAAGACCTCTGTTTTTATCCCAGTGTTCATGCTGAAAGTTCAGAGTATTTTTTCCACCTTCTGATCACTGCTGCCAAGGCATGAGACACAGTCTGTGTCAAAACCCCATAGAGATATGCTCACCAATAGGGATTTGATTATTAAAGAAACCATGTGACATTTTTCATTCTTTCACACATCAAAGGCTGTTGAGTCCTGAGAATTTTTGACTAGTTAAGAGCCTAGTTAATGCCTAGTTAAGAGCACAACAGACTCCAGATGGCCTTGGTAGGATTTGCTCATGTGCTGACTGCAGTCAGCTGTGAAGGTATGAGAATATCTTGGGCCTCACTGTCCTGTGCCAGAGCTAAAAACAACAAAGATGTAGCCTGAGAATTAAGAAATTGTAATAAGCTCTACTAATTCTTGCACCCATAGGAAAATTTTGCGCTGCAGAAAAACTTTGATTCTTGATTTCCTGCCACCACCCTAACTAGTGGCAGGCAAACTTCTTCCTTGATCATGAGCCTTCACAATTTCTAATTTCACATTTTGCGGTCTGTGCCCCCAAGTCTCTGCTGTAGATACTGACCTTCAATTTATCACAGCCCTACATGTTCTTACACTCTCGTTAAGTCATTGCATTGGTCATTCAAGAAAGAGCAGGAAAGGTTTACCTTATCTATTATATACACCACAGCGGTAAGCTGCTCTTCTGTAGTTTCTGTAGCCACTTTGGCATTCAGATTCTGCAGGACTCTGTGTAAAATGGTGTCATCAAGAGGCTGATGCAGTTGATCAATCAGCCCCCAAACTGGCAAGGATTCTGAATCTGACACAATGGTGATGTTAGCAATACCATACGTGTCATCTACTCTGGCACCGCCTGTGGGATTAGAAAGTACAACCCGGAAGCGTTTAGGAAATGGGTTTAAAGATCCTGTCTTTGGAGTCAGGGTCACATCCAGGAACTTATTTCTCTGTCCAGGCTCAAAAGTCAATAAACCTTCAGATCTGGCAAAATCTTGTCCTGCCACTGCTGGAGATATGAAGGTCCGAGCAATAGGTTCAGGTTTTTGTAGCTCCTTAAAACAAATGAAAAGAGTTTTAGGTAATACTATGATAGATACAACTGTTTGAAACCAGCTGCTGTAGAACACACATACTTTAAATGGGTAAAATCTAAATGTGTGAAAAAGAAGTTCCCTTTCACAACGCAGTTAAGAATGATATAACAATTACATTAAATGAAATACCTCCTGAAACAGCAATCTGTCACTTGTAGTTAGCGACAACCTAGGGGAGGAATTATCCATATTGTAAATAGTAAACAGGATCCCTCTCTTTCTTTTCTATAACAAAAATCATGAAGCTTTGCTGGGTGAATAGATATTACAGAAATGTTAGCACATCTGCAAGGTGAATTCCAGAGGGGTTTCATGCAAATTCATGTCTGCAGCCTGAAGTCCCGTCAGTCCAGGGTACAGACAGGCATTACAGATTATATAAAAACTGAACAAAAAGCAAAGCAAGGGTTTGGGAAATCTGTACCCAAATCAGTATCAGTTAGTGGTATTTTCAGTCCCAGTATACATACTTAAAAGAACCACTCATTTAGGTCCAAAGGCAAAGCAAACATTATAGGATCCACATGCAAGGCAGACAGTTGAATTTATGCAGGAATGCTGTATGGCCTCATTTCCCTATGACCTGGCACTATTTTTACCTTCCATGAGGTTTGCAGATACTGTTTCATTCTTCACATTCTTGCTCTTTTTGTCACTTGCCATAACCTTGATATTACATCTGGCAATATAATAAACTTCCCTTCAGCGGAAACTAACATTCTGAGCTATTCAAGTGTATGATTTTTCAACAGTATCTATTAATTTAATAAGTTCAGAGTCCATAATGACTCGTAAGGAAAGCTCTCCTACTGTAAAAAAAAAAGGAATTTTTTTTAGTGTGGGTGAAATACTAGACCCCTTTTGAAAACATTTAGCTTTAATTAGTAGGAGTTTACTAATGGAATAAATCAGACATTTTTTGAGTTCACCCAAAAGCTTTTTGTATATCTATTAAAAATTGCTCTAGAACATGTCTGCATCTTCTCTGCAAATTCCAGCGAGGTTTCCTTTTCTTTATACCTTACAACTGAGAATTAGGAAACAGGGAAAGAAGTGGTAATAAAAGCACAAGTGACAAGAACAGTGTTTAAGGAACCTTTGTAGGAATGAGATGAATATCTGTTTCCAGTCAGCACCTCACGCTTCCTGTCTGCTGTGACCTTTTATTTTACAGGTATCAATAATACCGATACTCTGGCCACACACCCTCAAACCCTAAAAATGTCCAAAGACCAACCAATCCTTATTTAAAAAAATATAAACAGGTAAGGAATTGCCCCCTTTATTTTAGCCGAAATATACACTGGACAGTATCAATTTATTCTTCATTTAACAGCTAAATTATAATGAACTCATGGCTGGAAAGAATGTGAAAACTTGTTGCCACACAATGTAACTAAAACACTGGACAGCAACTGCATAATAAATGCATGGAAACACCATGTAAATGCAGATAAAATAGACATGCATGCAATATAACAATAAAATGCAAACCCTTTTATTATAAAGCCCAAGTATAGAATCATAGAATCAGAATGGTAGGGGTTGGAAGAGACCTCTGGAGATCATGGAATCCAACCCCCCTGCCAGAGCAGGAACACCCAGGGCAGGCCACACAGGAACAGATCCAGGTCGGTCTTGAAAGTCTCCAGAGAAGACTTCACAACCTCTCTGTTCCAGGCTCCATCACTCTCACAGTGAAGAAGTTTTTTCTCATGTTGAAGTGGAACGTCCTGTGTTTCACCTCGAGACCACTACCTCTTGTCCTATCAGGACACCACTGAAAAGAGCCTGGCCCCTTCTACTTAACAACCACCCTTCAGATATTTGTAAACATTGATCAGCTCCCCTCTCAGGCTTCTCTTCTCCAGGCTAAATAGCCCCAGGGCTCTCAGCCTTCCCTCATCAGAGAGATGTTCCAATCCCTTCATCATCTTCACAGCTCTAAAGTAAACTGGCCACACCCAACGTTTTGTTATAATAACCCTCTCCTGAAATCAGGCTTTTAGTCATAAAATGCCACCTATTCAAAGCAGACCAGGCTAAGCACTATTCCAATGCAGTGGCAAACTTGGAGGAATCCCTCTTGCAGCCTGTGCCCTGATGTTGGATTCACAGTTACAAGGAAGTGGAAGGAATCACGTTTTTGCAGCTGTGCTACGTCTGCTAAAGGAGCATCTTCATCAACTGTCAATAATAATGAGGTACTCATTTAGAGATAAAAGGGTCAACCATTAGAAGCATCTGTTGTTACAGCTGTAAAGATAACAAAGATGAATAGGGATGACAGAATTGACTTTAGCACAGGAGGTTTTCAATGGGAAGAACAATTTTCAAGTCTAGTACTTCAAGAACGTGGGATAAAATCTGATGAAAGTTTTCTGTCTCTTTTCCTAAGTGTGCTCTGTGTATCAATAAATTTCTGACCGAACACAGCAACTGTCTTGGCATCAGAATCTCTTAGTCATATCCATCACAATAAAAACGTAATTCCAGAGAAAGAAACTTCAAAACTTGGAGTCTCATAAGAACCTTAGAAGAAAGAAATAAATGTATTTCATGCCTAACTAACTGTAGTCTATGAGGCTACTGGTAGCTACCATGAACAAAATCACTCAACGATGCAGTAAGAACAAGGTATTTTTCCTAATGGAAAGCTAAAGAAGCTAGACCACATATGCCCAGCAAATGTTCAACTGTTTCCTGAAAAAAATTACAATTACAGTTTACATGTACTTTAGAGAATGAACAATGAATTAACGATAAAAAATATAATAAAATTAAGTTAAATAAGAGAAATAAGTCTTACCTGCATGCTGTAGCTAACCTTTGTGGTTACTGATGTACTGGAATCTCTAAGTACTTGCAGACTGATTAAAGTTGTCTTCTTGTGAGCCACAGCAAAACGAGATCCCACAGCAAAATACACTAAACCATGAGGAGCATCACTTTCAAGGACTGTTATAAAAGCAAATCTGGCACTGCTGTTCAGTGCAGCTCCTGTGGTTACAGCATACAGCTCAACAAAAAAATATGTTTCAAATTCAGGTACCTGTAAACAAGGGTTGATTTTCATATCATTATAAGATTTACTAATTGCTTTCAGCTTTAAATAAAGTATTTATTACTTTGTATGCACAATGGATTACTTCTACTAACACCATAAGCATGCTTCCTGAAATATGAAGTATAATAATAATAAAGTATATCCTAAAATATTACTGCAATCGGCGCCACTCTGACATATACAGTAATGAAATCTCAGGTTTTCACATGGAATCATAGAATCATTAGGGTTGGAAAGGACCTCTAGGATCATCGAGTCCAACCTTCATCCTAACATCTCTCTATCCATCAGACCAGAGCCTCAAGTGCTACGTCCACTCATTCTTTAAACACCTCCAAAGGTGATGACTCCACTACCTCCCTGGGCAGCCTGCTCCAGTGCCTAACGACTCTCTCAGTGAAGAATTTCTTCCTAATATCCAATCTAAACCTCCCCTGGTGCAACTTCAGGCCATTTCCTCTCATTTGCTTACTGCAAGCAATTAGCTATTAGCTACCTTTATGGTGGCTGTAAATTTGCCATAATACATAACAGAAAACTCTCCAAGAGCTCCATATAACAGGGATTAATATAGATGTACATCTTGTGAAGAATTGCTCTTTCTTTTTGCCTTACAAAAAGGCATGTACAAAGGCTATTGAATTTTCATGTTCTTGTGTCAAAGAATTAGCCTAGTCAACTCTACATTCTTAATACTTGTTTATTGAAAATAAGGTAGCAGTATTAAATTACAATGTGATAGTCTGTCCCGCCTTTGATTCTGTACCTACCATACAAACACAACATGTTTAGAAATACAAATCTGGTTACTAAGACTCCAGAAATCATTAGAAATACGTTATTTGTACCAATGCACCTGGGAAGAAGGAAACTTGCATAAAACCCCATAACTCTCTACAAGAAAACAGCACTACCAAAAGAAATTATGATCATTGAAGGACTTTTTTTGTTAGTAAACATAGCTTTTTGTTTCAGCTCTGAATTTTTGGAAATCCTACTTTAATTCTAGAAAAGCAGGACTGAGCTCTTAGCTAATAAAGTCAGTACAGCTGACTAAGTAAAAACCATCAAAAGCTAGAAAATGTCATATATTATACCATAAAAAAGTAAAATATTTATTGAATATATTTATTACTTCATCATTTCATAATGTATTTGTTACTAATTTATAAATTATCTTGTGGAAGAAGAACTGGAAGATGAATCAGGAAATATTTGGGAAGGTTAAATAGAATATATTTTTAATTGAGATGTGGTTAACTCATTCTTTAAGTGGAATGATCTTGACTAATTGATGACAGACACGAGTTTACTGGAATGCAATAGGGAACTTTAGCCTTCCATGAGCACCTGTTAAAGAGTGGCACACGCTTGTGCTCCATGTGGTCCAACTGCAGCTGCTGCACTGCTGTCATTAAATAATAATATTGCTCCTTTGGACTAAACAGGTTCAAAATCCCAGTTTACTCAGTGAGGCAGCCTGTGCCCCACTCGTGTATATTTTATTCATTGGCTCTGTAATGTGAAAATAACATCTGAAGAAGAAAGATGTCCCTGTTACCAAGCTGAAAGAATTCACCTTATTCCTTAGCGGGAAATGACCATTTCCCACATGTTACATCTTACATTTATTTCTAGAACGTGTCAGAAGAACTGTGGAAACCTTCTCATCTTCTCCTTTTCCATTGCCCAGACCTCAGCTTCGCCACTAGCCTGGCTGTTAGAATAATTCTGTGGAAAGTGCTATACTCTCCATTCAGTAAGAATAGCAAACATTAATCAATCCTGCCTTTCTTAAGAGGCTGCTCTAACCACTAGGTGTTCACAGAAAAATATTCTTTTTTCCTTCTCTTTTCAATAAAAATGACTGAATGCTGTGCATTGTGTTAATTCAATGATGCCTGAATTTCTGAGTGCCAGATGGGCCTCTCAAGACTCTTAGGCTTATGCATACCCAACTGACAAATGCCAAACAGCTTTATTGTATGAGGGCTGCTGAACTCAACTTTGCTACTCACAGGCTGGATATGCAGGGCAACAGATTTTTAGATGCTCAGAGATCCTTACACAGCTTTATGACTGGGACCAGTTTTCACAGATCATTGTGCTAGATTCAGGCATGTAATTACGCACAAGTTGTAGTAAGGTCTTTTGCTGAATGAGGTGCTGCTGCTTAGAGGATATGCTTTTCATAAACCACTCTAAGAAGTGATTTGATAGATGAAAAACTTACTGCGTGAAGGATAAGAGTCTAATATATGAATACTTCATATGTGCAGTATATGAATATTTCACTGAAGTAACTCCTTTCTTTTTTTTCTTAATGTTCTATGAAAATCTGAGATCTGCAGTTTACTCTTCAAACTAAAGACTCATCTCCTTCCTAAACATTTGCCAGTCACAACTGAGGTAGCACAAGCCTGTCAATAAGTATGTGTTTGCAGAGGAACTGAGCAGATGCCAAGTTAACATCTTCAGACTGGTTATCAGTTCCTCTGAATCAGAGGGACTTCTTCATCCTGATAAATTGCAGTTCAGCATCACAGTGATGTACATAAATGAGCACTAATTACTTACATTATCAGGTTTTATTTCAATAGAGATGTTGCACATTGTTTGACCTGCCAAGCAGCTCGTGGCTCCCAGCACAGATACAAGTTCATTCTCCAAGTTCATGCCATCCTTCAAAAGGACAACAGCTGTTTTGTTAAAGGTCACACGCCAAAAGATCTTCACATCTTCAAAGGCCCTGTGAGCAAATCAAAAGAATATACATGTACTGAAGGAGAGGACTATTGCTTTAGGAAATAGAAACCACAGAGGTTAAAGTACATTTTCTGTTATGATTCAAAACTTATTATGAGGCAACAAACTTCTGTAAAATGAAAAATTCTTTCTTTTTATTTAAATTCCTTCCTCTAAAATCTGTTTAGATTACCAAGAAGTAACACAGGAAGAAATTAAAGCAATTACAGGCAACCAGATTCTTTATTTTTCTTTCAGAAAACATGAGATTAAGTAAGCAAGAGACACTTGGAAGACAGAGGTGTGGCCCAGTACTTTCCTTAATACTGCAGTAAGCAATTGCTTGGAAAGCCAGGCAGCATTTGCCTTTCCTGTAAGTTTAAGGACCTTAGAATACTTGAGCATATTTGTTTAAATTACCAATAAATATGCCATATATATATGTGTTAATCAGAAAAAAAACACAGTATCTATATGGGCAAAGACATGAAAAATTCTTAATCACTTATTTTAATATTCATACCTACTTATATTACACGGGGAGATAAGAAGTTGAGTTACTGCAAATGCTTTACCATAAGCAAAACTTTCACACTTGCTGCCTTATGGTGTAAGTTTAAAAATAAGTGGGTTTTTTTCCATTTCTGCAATATATCAGTATGGTGACAGACCTAATCACATTCACACTATAAAAGCCTGTTTGGCAAAGTTATTAAAGGAGCTGAAAGGCAAAAAATTAATATAAAACTTTATGATAAACTCTTCCAGTATCAGCAGCTTCTGTGATTCAACACAGCCCATTACAGCATGTGGGAAGAGCAGTGGAATCAGCTGTTGCTTGCACCTGTTTGGTTGCCTTGTGACAATCAGCAGCACCTCTCTGTTTTCTGAGTCTTCATCAAGCACAAGACCGCTTTGTACTTCTGGAATGAATCCCAAAATGCCATTCTGGAGGTCACTTCCTGTATAGGAAACAGTCCAGGGAACTAATCATCAAGAAAGTTAAGCTGAGGCTAAATTATAGTTTTAATATGGATAACTGCTTTAAATAAATAAAAGAATAACTATCAAAACCATTCTGCACAGTACTACTTGGGCATATATCAGTAAAATTTCTTTTAATATTTTTGTTCTTAATTTACACTCCATGCACCTAGAATTTCAAATGTTGGCATTTCTAAATTTTGTTTAACCAGTAGAATCATTATTTCTAAAAGCAAATTCTTCTGCTAACTCCTTTAATGAGAGTCCTGGCACCATCTATACACATAGAGTTGTATTTTCAGTTTGCATTCAGCAAACTGATGGAATTGTGTGTCCCTTGACTTCAAGGGACCAGGTGTTAAGAGTAGTCCAGAACAGTGTCAAATGTCCTCATGATGCCCTTATGAGATATCACCTCAGCTATGTTATTTTGTGTTCACTGTAACCCTTAAAACATGTCCTTTCTAAACAGAAATGGGCCTGTGTGTCTCTGGATGTATAATAGGTTATTGGACAAAGATGGGCTGCCAAGGACATGACTTTAGCTTTCTTATTCATCCCACACACAATGTTGTTGAACCCATTCTTTTTCTCAAACTTTTACATCAGCTTTTCTCCTGCATCTTTTATTCAGTGTGTGGAACTAGGCAGGTGCATTGTTCTCACAGGAATGTAAATAAGTTCAGCAAAATAGGGCAAAACCCAGCATTAATGAGGGGAAACTAATGTCTTCACAGCGTCCCATTAATTCTTGCTTCTAAAGGACTTCTCTTTACAGGTAGTGATGGCTTTACTCTGCAACTCTGCAATGATAGATATCTAAAAACTAAGGGAAATTGGAGCTTGGACATCACTTTCTCACAGCAGCATGCAGTGGCTGAAAGAAGGATTCTTCCCAGATAACTGTGTAAGCCCATGTCTATCCTCCATCCTTAGAAGCAGTGAATGACTACACTGCAGATATGAACTGCATAGCATCAAAAACAAAAGCAGAAACTGTTTTTTATATTTTGTACAAACTCCATACAATGTAGAAGTGGCAAAGTGGCAAAGGAAAACAAAACAAAAAAAATGTTCAGTGCTTCTACATCTGCAAGAAAAAGACTCAAGCTTAGACTTTTCCAATCATTAAATAAACCAGAACATTAGCAGAGACAAGCAATATCTATAAATGTATTTTGATCTATGTTGTTAAGGGATGCATGGTGGGCTTGGTGCATCAAATGCTCCCTCAGACCTGGAAATCTCAGGAATTGGGAAGAGAATACCCTCTGTATTATCAAATAGAATTCCGGTCTTTACATGAAAATGGATATGATAACATATAGTTATTTACTGTTGTTTAATTCTGAGTTATTTATTAACTTGGCGGAAAAATATTACCTTCAATAACTACTGTAGCAAAAGCAGCAAATCCATATTCATCCTTTCCTTCCACAATCTGAGCTCCGCATTCAGGGTTTGAGAGGAAAACATAAAACACTTCCTGTCCTTCAGGCTCATCATCATCAAAAATCGTTATGGACACCCTGCTTTCTCTTTCTCCATCCAGCAAAGTCAGAGAGAGGGACTGTTCCTCAAAATCTTCTCCTTCCATTGCCCATGTGAAGTTTGATTTTCCATAAACATTTCCAAAAGGATGTGAGTCGACTCCACTCTGTGCACTCACACCCCCAAAGGTTTTAACAGTTACTTCAATATCACCAGTAAAACCCTTGGTCCTTCTGATATGAAGCACCACCGTGTTGGGGGTGCTGTTGTTTGCATCTTCTTCAACATAAATAAACTCTGGCCCCAAACTTAGTATTCCATGAAGAATATCATTAGCCAGGATATTAACTGTTGCAACACTGAAAGATGGATTCAAACGTGGGCTCCAGGCAGGAGTCACAAGTTGAACATCCAAGATTTCCACAGCAGTCAAATTTACAAAAAAAAATTCCTCTATTTCAGACACATTGTCATCAATTATTGATATTTCTATCACAGCATTTGTCTGAAAACCTAAAAACATAACCTCTCCGTTGTAGATGGGTATAAAGTCCTCTAGTGGTTTGGCACTTCCTGGGATGGTCTGATATGACAATTTAGTGAGATTACTTTGAAAACCAAACAGTCTTTGGACATGTAGTGTGACTGCCTGAACATTTTCTTCAACTGAAACAGATCTCGAGTTAAGAGCAAACTGGAAGATCCCCATTGGCTCAATTTCAGCTGTTGTAAAGCCTGATCTGAAACAGAAGAGATAACAAGGCTGAGAGAAGCAACATGAAGTATGAGAAGTAAAGTGCCCAGGCAGAATAATTTCCAGCTGAGAAGAAAGTGGATTAAAAAAGCATGTGTAACAGTAGAGGGAAAAACAGTACAAAGCAAGATGTAAAGAGGTTCCCTGAGAAAAGTTTTTGCACTGATTGGATCAAACAACTCTTCACAGTCGTAATGAGTCAGCACAGGATACAGAGCAAAGGATAAATAAAATAAGGTCTTCCTGAGAAAATTGAGAGGTGAAGGAAAGTACGATGTCTTTCTGTTGTGGACACAATGCAAGGAGATATGTTACAATATGGCCACTCCTCATAACACGTTTTAACCATTGAACAAACTTCCTGCACCAAGGGAAAACTGTGGAGTAGACAGATGCTGTCAGATTTTAACCCATTTTAGTCAGGAAGCCAGAGAAGAAAAGGAAGTTATTTTACAACTTACAGTAGGGCTTTGGAATACTAACTGACCCCTCACAACATTACTCATAGTAGGTTTTTTCCAGATCTGAGCCCTCTTATCAATACTAATTTAAGCTCTACTTTGTCCATGTTAAATATATCCCTTTCATATTAGATAATAGAGACCAAGACTCTCTGCTAAACCTTGGATCATACCTCTAGAACTGACCCATTGCTCAGAGCTAGAGGTTACCAAATGGCTCTACAATTACGATGCATGATTTTGGTTAGCAAACTAAACACTTTCCACCACTAAGGAAGCGAAAACCTCTTCAGAATATTGGTCAGCTTTAACTTCTATGGGATGTAGTCTTGAATTTTCTAAGGAAAAAACCCAAAACCTCGAATGCTCAAGGTATTTGCTTCACAAGGTAAACGGGTATTCTGAGGACACCAGTCCACAGGATGGGCAAGACTAGGAGAAAGAGTCAGGCTCGGAACTTTGGCCATCCAAGCTCATTCCCAAATTCCTTCAGATTTGCCAGTCTAATTATTATATGGTGAAGCCAATGACTCTCCCTGTATGCAATGTTACTCTATGTAATCTTAAATCTTTTTATACCAATGTTAGCAATCAATGAGTAAGGAAAAATGAAAAGAAATGGTGGGTGTCGGTCTCTTCTCCCAAGAAACACGTGATAGGACAAGAGGAAACAACCTCAAGTTCTACCAGGGGAGGTTTAGGTTGGAGCTGAGGAAAAATTTCTTCCCTGCAGGAGTTGTCCAGGGCTGTCCCAGGTTGCCCAGGGCAGTGGTGGAGTCTCCGTGATCACTGGAGAAGTTTCAAAGCGGTGGAGATGTGGTGCTAAGGGGCAGGGTTTAGTGGTGACCTGTGTGGGTGTTAACCCACAGTGGTAACGCAGTGCTGGGTTAGTGGTTGGAATCCATGATCTTAAAAGTCTTTTACAACCAAAACAATTCTGTGATTCTATGAAGAATTGTAAACAGCTGAAATGAGATGGAAAATGACATTAAAGTGTTTGTTTTTAAGAATAATAGGGTTTTTTTTATGTAAGTTAGGTATTTTCAGAGCATTTCTTATTAAATTTTATTTATTATAAATAACATTTGTTAT
>JAAGNO010000050.1:734-12812 GCA_033439905.1 Ceryle rudis
TGGGGGGGAGGGTGTCTTTATAACCTCGCCACGATGCCCGCTGCCTGCGGGAGGTCTCGGCGGGCTGGCCGGGACCCTGCCGGCGGCAGCTACCAAGAGTATCAGCAATAATAACGTGCTTGGAAAGAGGGGGTTTTTGGTTGGTGTTTGGTTTTTTTTTTACGGAGGTGTCGTCTTCTGGGAGTTCAGAAATTCCCGGGCAAATCTCGTTTAGGGAAGCTGGCGGCGGGTCGCTGGGAGCCCGGGATCAGTCTCCTTCATCCCGTTCCCACCCCGGTGTCCGCCTTCGTTGCGAGATGCTCTCCCATCCCCGGCACTGGCAAAGTTCAGAGTTTTCTATTCTTCCCGGATCCATCTCCCTGGTCTATGTGATAAACAAACGCGCCTCTGTCTCTTCTCCTCTCTCCCCCTCTCTCCCGCTAAAAAAGAAAGAAAGGCACTTCAGAAAGTGCTGCGTTAGCAGCAGATTGCTCTGAATATTTCTTTGGTGGTAGGAAATCTGGTTTGAGTTGGCAGGCGCGTTTCGAAGGTGTGTATTGGAGAGAACAAGTGGAGTTTAATTGGTTTTTCTTTTTCCATTTGGGAGCGATTCCTTTTTAATTTTTTTTTTCTTCTTTTCCCCTTAAAAAAAAATAAAAATAAAACGCGAAGGGTTGTCTCTCACCCGCTCTCCCCTCCTGTGCACTTTTTAATAGAGATGAAAAATGTGTGGAGGGGAAGGCAGGAATAATTCACGGGCATCTGCAAACTCCACTTTGTTCGGAGTAGCGCTTGGGAAGCGCCCGCTTTGAGGACTTGTGCTGGGATTTTATTTATTTATTTATTTATTTATTTTCTTCTTAATATAGTCCTGGAGGAATTTGTGTTCGAATTCCTGCCTAAGCTCGCTCCTTGGCTCCAGGCAGCTCTTCCATCCCCGTTTCTCGCTCTGGGAGACCGCGATACCCGGAGATTTGCCTTTTACCACACTCCGAACCAACTTAGCATCGGATTAAGACCTCACTTTTCCCCAACATTATAAAGCTGTGGGGCATACAATAAAAGTGTTATTAGTTTTCGGTATTAAAAGGTTGGGTTGGTTTTAACCCAAACCAGAAGTGAGATTTACTTTTACAAATTTCTTCTTGTGTGTTAAAAATTTACACGAGAAACGCGTTGTGCTGGAGAGCAGGCATTTGATGTTAAATCAACCCAACATGTGTTCGCGCAGGCGGCGTGACCCTGGTCCTGGTGTGTTCGCGGGGACGTGTTCCCTTTCCTGCCTCCCTGTATTCTCAATTAAAATGTAACGAAGTCGTGGGCTCTTGTGAAATCTAATTCTTAAATTATTAATTTAGTTTTTTTCATTTCCACCCCACCCTGAAGTCCATCCAAAAAAAAAACCAAAAAAAAAACCACCCAAAAAACCCAAACCAAAATATCCAACAAGCCCCCAGGGGTGGGTGGAGGGAGAAAATAATCAGATTTGGAAAACTTACTATTATTTTTTTCCCTCCAGGTTGCTTAAATCAAACTGGGAAGGGGGAATACAGGGCGGGGGGAGAAAGGGCAAAATTTCCCGTGCCGAGCCAAGCCAAGGAGCTTTTGTCAGGGCTGCGAAGCCCTCGGTGCCTCCTGCCTTTCTTCTGCCCTTTGTGGTGCCGGGGCTGGGGATGAGGCGGGGAAGAGCCTTCCAGAGCCCTCCTGCTCCATCTGCTTCCAGTATTGGTCAGGATCCCCTGTTTTGAGATGTTACGGGGGTCTAAAATATTTTTTTAATTTATTAGTTGTTGCAGGTTTTTGTGGGTTTGGGTTTGGGGTTTTTTTGTGGGTTTTCTCCTGTCCCAGTCTCCTTTTGCCGGGGATGAGGATGCTAACGGGTCGGGCATCGCTCCAGTGATAAAAACCAAACTGACTCCATTGTGCAGCGCAAAGTTGGACTTGGCTGGGGGGAAAAAGTGCTGGAGAATGGGATCAGTGTGGAAAATCCCCCCCCCCCCTTAACCCGTTCGCCCCAGGGATGTCACCCAGTGAGGTCAGGGGGAGCAGTGGGTGCCCCCACTCGCCATTTTGGGGAAGGGGGAGGTGATGGAGACTGCCCGGGGGGTGAGGGGGGTGCTGTGGGGGGGTTGGAAGGCTGAGCAAACAGAGCGAAATGAAATAAAACGGATTAAAGTTTCTGCTGGGGGCAGGCGGGGAGGGGGCTGATTCTCAGACTGGAATGAAAATACTATTTAAAAAAAAAAAATCTGTAAATGCCGAGTCCAGCCTCATCAGCTCCCTGAGAGACGACTGCGCGTTGGTCTTGCATCGTCCTTTGGGAAGGGACGAGCAGGGTGCATTTCAAACTACGAAAAAATAAATCTGTGCGGTGTATAAAATACCTACTAAAATATCTGCTCTGGGCCCTCGCCCTTTCTCTCCTAATAACCCGGCAGGAATGCGAGTGCACTCAGTTGTGAAGTTACTGCCCGGAGAGCCCGGGAGCTTTTCTTTTCTGCCGCTGGAGAGGGGGATGCTTTGAGCCTGCTGGTGTTTGTGTCTCGCTGGGGGGAAGGGGGGGTTGCAAGACTCTGTCTTTCAGAGTTTTCTTTCCTTTTATTTTTTTTTATTTTTTCCCCCCACCTTTCCTTTTGTGGGTCCAGCGGGGAGGCTGGAAGGGGGGAGCGAGGCCAGAGGAGGAGGAGAGGTGTGGTGCTGGGTCTGCCTTTGTAGCAACAGGGTGGGGGGCGAGTCGTGCCCCCAGCTGCAAACGGGGCTCATTCTTCCCACCGGAGACAGGCGGGAGAGCCCAGAGGTCCCTGGTTTTCTTTTGCTGGTTTAAAAGTAATACACTTGTAATTTACGGCTCTTTGCGTCGCGTTTCCCGCTGCAGAGCGGGGTTTGGTAGCCTGGAGTATTTAAGGAAATTTGTGTATTTAGGGAAGGGAGAGCCAGGGTGGTTTTCCACCTTCGTCCCCCTTCCCCACGGTGGTTTTCAAGAGCAGAACTCCGGGCTGTGTCTGGCAGGTGGTTTGTGGTGGTCTCGGGGATGTGCTTCCCGCTGCAGCCACCCCAGCATCTCCCTGGGGTGCAGGGGGGTCTCACCCCCTCCTTAGGGGCCATCCTGGATTTATCCTGCGCTCTGCACCAGGGCTCCCAAAATGACCCTGCCATCTCCTCAGCATCACCTGCCACTTCTGGAAGTGGAAAGTTGAAATTTCCTGTCCCATCCTCTTTGATTTCCAGCTTCTCTTGTGCGGCTGTGGGGGGGAATTGTTCTGCCCCAGGAGGGATACACTGTGGGCATCTTTCCCACGGACAAGCTCTGTGTTAGAAAAAGGGGGGAAATAAAACTAAGTTGCATTTGGAGCTTGGAAACCCTCGTGCTTGCCTCGGCAGATGTAAAAATCCTCCGTGTGCCGCTTCAGGAGACCCTGATGCACCTGAGAGGAACGTGGGGGTAGCTCCTCGCTTGAAAATAAAACCAGGGACCGTGACACCAGTTTGGCAGTGAGTTGCCCTCCGGCTCGTGGCCCTGCCAGGCTGGCCTGGCTTGGCCTCTCAGTAGCTGCGGGGGCTCTGGGCAGGAAAGCTCAGTCCTCTGCCAACAGATGGGCGAGCGGCGCGGGGAAGGGCTCGCACCCATTTTATCATCTTGCGAAACCTCCCCTCTCCCCCTGCTTGCTGTGCTGCACCTTTTAAAGTCAAATATAACTTGTAGATCAAGATGGGGCTGGGCACGGCTTGAAAAGCTTCCTGATTTATTTCCCCCCGCTGCAAATGTTTGTTGTACAAAATTCAGCAAAGATGCTGCGCGAGGGCTTTTAAAAAAACTTTTCCTAATTTAAACCCTTTTTGGCAATGGCAGAGGCGAGTCACGATGATAAAACGTGTTGCTGGTAATCAGACTGCCCGTGACAAAAACATGTTTGCAAGTGGAACGGCATCAGGGGAAGAGCAGAACTGAGGCAGGAGCAGCGGGGGAGGAGAGCAGCTCCCTTTGGAGGTCGGCAGCGTGATGCCGTGGCGGAAAAAGCAACCTGTCCGTCGTCCATCCGCAGCATTTTATTTTATAAAGGTCCTGCTGGAAGAGAGATTAGATCTGGGGCCGGAGCTGGAGGGAAGTCATTAAGGGATTACGATGCCTTGCGCCGGCAGCGCAGACGTGGGCGCGGGGCTGTAACGGTCCCGGGATCCCCAGGCAGGTGAGCCCTGCGTCGGCAAAGCGCGAGGAGTCGGGAGCCCCCTTCTCATTTTCGTTGTTGGTTGTTTTGGTTTTTTGTTGTTTTGTTTGTCAGGGTGTTTTTTTTTTTAAGGGAGGAAAAGAAAAAAAAACAAACCGACAACCAAACTAGAACCCGGCATTTGCAATCCGCTCCGCTGAGCTGGGGTGAAGCGAGCTGGTGTCAGCGTTCGCCAGCCCCGGGTGACGCCGCCGCCCGGCTCTTGTGCCATGGCAAGTTGGAAAAAGTCTTTTGCGGCGTGTTCAGTGGAAACCCTCCTCCTGCAGTGCTGGGTCTGGATTAGCAGCGAAAATGTGCTTGTTTCCTAGTAAAATAGGGAGCGGAGGGCGGCTGTGGAAGGAAATCTCACTTGGTCCCTACTCTGCTGGGGTCTCCTGGAGGTGTTAATTGAAAGGTGTGATAATAAAACTCTTTTTAGGGAAGTTTACTTTCAAAACCATGGAAAGATGCAAAAAAAAATTTTCTTTTTAAGGTACTAGGAGAGGGGAAAAACAAAAATCCCTTGGAGGGCCCTCACTTGGAGGTGATTTGGAAGCTGTTTATTCTGCCTCATTGGCAAACCTCCTCCACGTGACCGGCTTTGGTGGGGAACTGGCACCAGCCGTCTGGGAAAGCACGGATGGGGCTGGTGGGGACCAAGGGAGCTGCGGCCCCCCAGGAAAGAGGAAGAGGAGGGAGGAGGAAGACCCCCGTGTGATGGGTACGTGCTCTTTGTGTGTTGTGTGGGCTGTTTCGCAGCTCCTGAGGCTCGGGGAGATGCTGTTCCCGGGGGTGTTGTTGCTCAGGCGCCGATGCTCCCGTTTAAACGCGGGGCCGTGGCCGGGATCTGCTGGGATGAGCCGCTTGCCCGGAGCGGGTGGTGTTGAAACAACTGATTTCATCGCACCTTTGCCAGGTCGCTGCCGGAGCTGGGTTTATCTGGTGGGATTTATCAGCGCTGAGCCTAATAAAGGCATAAAACACCACCAGTGCCGTCTGGGGCAGCGTGAGCTGAGCATCGCTGCAGAGTGGCCTCGGGGATCTGCACCCCAAAAAACTCTTGGCTGTTCACTTGCTTCCTCCAAGTGTTGGTTTATTCCACAAACTGTAGATTTTAGGTGAGTGGTTTTCTTTTTGCCTTCTTCTTGTGAATCTGTGAGCAGGGACTGTCCTTTACTTGTTTGCCTGTAGCAAAATCTAGACAGGGACCACCTAAGAGAAGCTGTTACAGGCTTGGTAAAATGTCTTCAACCGTAGAAAAGAGGGGCAGCAGAGGAGGGCTCGAGGTTGGATGATTGATGCAAAATATAAGGCCAGAACTTGTGCTCGTGAGCAAAGGATACGTAGGGATCCCACCTAACCAGGAGCGTCTCCTTCCAGTGGTGCCTCGGCTTTGGTTCTCCGTCTGCTGTGGACTGTTATTAGGAGTGTGCTTGCCCGGAGACTTTGTCTCGGCTCTTTGTGGCCCAGAGGGTGTCTCGCTCGCGTGCTGGAGCTTGCACTGGGCTCACCGCTCAGTGGGGTGCCACCCGTCACGCGCTGGGATGGCACCTCATCGCTTGGGTTGGCCACCACGGGATGGGGTTTCCAGCACGGGCGATACCCGTCATGCGGTCCTGCGTGCTACTGGGAGGATGCTCGTGGGTGCAGGACTGTCCCCAGACCCTGTGGAGACATGGGGCCTGGGGGGACCTCAGCTCCCGGCTTCTCCGGTGCTTTCACCCCCACCTCCCAGGGGATGGAAAGGCCTGGCCATGATGGTGGTGGGGAGTGGTCTAGGGGACATCTCACCCCTTCCCAAGGCAGGGGGGTAGGTGCCCCACTGCAGCACTGGCAAAAGGTCTTGGGGCTGTTTGGAGCTTGGGATGCTCATGAGGGTGTTGGAGGAGCCACCCCTGGGCGGGGGGGAACAAGGTAGGGCAAGAAACACCTGTCAGAGTTGAAGCTTCTTGTTGAACATCCGGAGTTTTTGACTGACTTGGACCAGAGTTTGGGCAGAGACCTTCTAATCGGGTGAGGAAAACCTTCTCCCATGGCCTGCAGCTTCCCATATGGTGTCGTGTCCCCTCCGGGTGCTGTTTGCCGGGCTGTGTCCTGGCAGCCCCCGTGCCGTGGAGCTGCACAGCGCTGGGAGCCCTTTTGCGAGGGCTGCGCTGGAGAAGCACATCCCGAAACTCGCCATTCCCAAGCACGGTGTGGAAGCGGCTCAGGCCCCCAGTGCCTTGAACAAAGCCAAAATGCCCTTTAAGGGCCTGCGAGGTATTTTTTTCATTATTTTCTTTTTCCTTGGACATCTCCCCCTCCTCCCAGGGAAGCTCCATGCGCCCAGCAAGGGGCCAGCACTGCTGAGCATCCCGCAGCCCTGGCCCGACTCCCGTTGGGGAGGGGCAGGAGGAGGTGGTGAGATGCTTTGTGCCACCCGGAGGGTTTCCCGGCGAGGGGCCAGCACCCAGCGGGTTGGGTCCTTCTTCCGGAGTCCAAAGTCCTTTGGCCGATCCCTCCTGGATGTGGCCAGACCTGACGGCGGGAGGGACCTTCCCTGGGGTGTGGGGTAATTCGGATCTGGAACATAAAAATATGGCATCGTTGGGCCTATTAAAAAGTGGAAGAAGGAGAGAGAATAAAGGTGGAGTGCGAGGGGAAGCGTCCCATAACTTCTGTGGTAGGAAATGTGGATTTTGGAAATGTGCTGTGACAAGCATAGCTGAAAAAAACCCTTTCATTTTGCTGAGATGGATTCGGGTCAGGGCAAAGAGGTGGGTTTATAAAGTGCTGTCTCCAGCTTTGCCCTTCTCTGGCGTTGTTTCCAAAGTATTTACGCTTCCCTCTTTTAGTCCCCAACGTGCTTTCCCTGCAGTGAAGTCACTTCCCAGCCGAAGCCGTGCCGCTTTCATTCTGCATCTCCACAGTGGTGCCTGGTGGGATGTGGTTTGTTTTATGGGCAGGGGAGGGTCTCCCCCTCCCCATCTTCTGCTCGTGCTGCTGTGTCCCTGCTCGGCTTCAGCTCTGCGGCGAGTGAGGTTTGGGGAGCCAGGCTGTGACCGTTCCACCTGGCACAGATGTTTGCTGCTTATAAACTAAAACATCAAAATGAACCAGATTTCTCATTTGGAAAACAAAAGGGGCATTTGTCCCCTGCTGTGTGGGTAAATCTGGGGCTGGAGGGAGGAGGAGGAGGGTGCTGCTGCACGTCCCATCGCTCCCAATTTGTCTCAGCCTCTCAGCACCCACAGTCAGAGGCATTCTTGTCCTCTCCTGCCCCTTCCCTTCCCCACCCACCCTGGCACTGGGAGTGGTGGGTTTATAGGGTGCTGCTTACAGGGGGGTCTGGGCTGTGTGTGGCCCAAATCACCCATGAATCCTGCCTGGGGTCTGCTGGTTTCTGCATCAGACCCCAGCGGATGGGGATAAAACCACCAAAAGCACTTGCGTGAAGTGCCATCAGGGAGGGTGCTGGCGCTTTGCCTGAGGACGTGGGGTCCCCTCTGTCCTCGGAGCTGGGCTTGGTCACCTCCTGGGAAAAGGGCAGGAGAAGGTGGAGCTTCTCGAGTGCCTGCGGAACTCCGGCAGATCCTGTGTTACATCAGTGGGTGGTTCAGGTGATGTTTTTGCACATCCCACCCAGCTGATGGAGCCCAGGGGGACCAGGGGATGCTTTGGCAGGTTGAGAGTGGGAGAGTGAAGATCCCTGCCCTGCACTGGGTGCAGGGGTACCTGGTTTCTGGCCCCGACAGGGACATGGGTGCTGCAGAACACAGGGCATTGCTGCTGCTGTGTGCAGGGTGGGTGAGCGAGTGGCAGCACTCGAGTTTTCATTTTCCAGTCTGCGGAGAGATCTGTGCTGTCTCAGTGCAAATCTCCCCAAATCTGGGGCGTGTGTGTGTTGGGGAGGGGAGGTGCGGTGCCTGCTCAACGCACTCCCGAGAGAAATAGGTAAAGGAAGAAGTCCTAAAATCCATCCTGGCAAGGGGTGGGGGTGCGAGTGTGCCGGAGAAACCCCACCAAGGGCTTTCTGGCCAAGATCCGTTCTCGTGGAGTGACACGAAGAGGTTGGTTTTGTTCCTCTTTTGCCATAGTGACAGGCGGAGGATTCGTGATGAAATCTGCAAGTGAGTTTCCTCAGCTCCCCTGCCTGCCCTGGCAGTGGCGCTGGGTGCTGTGGGGACCAGCTGGGTAGAGGGATGCTCGGGGCTCTCCGAACGCGTCGGGCGGTTGTGGTTGTTCCCTGCTCGCCGCGGCTCTATTCATGTTGTTCACGTTCCCCCTTTTAAATCAGGATTTTATTTCTACCTAGCGTGGCAGAATCTACTTTTAGGGCCTGTTTCAAAATCCCTTGAAGTCTTTCCCTTGATGCTGATGGGCTCAAGCCCTGAACAAATGTCCTTTTTTCCCTGGGAAGTGGAGCTGTGGCTCCGAATCTGGGTCAGACTTCGGGGCTGTCGGAGCAGCTCCGTCTGCAAGATCAGACACTGCCTTGTTCCCGCACCACGTGGGTGTTGCACTGGTGCCGGCACCAGCAGCACTGGTGGGCAAAAGCAGTGCCGGAGCCGTTTCCACTGGGTTATAGAGGTGGTGTTGTTAAAATGCTTTCTGATAAAAAGTCCATCCCATTGAGAAATGGAGTGAGATAAAGTTTAAGAGGTGAGGAGACCAGTCTGGGGCTTGATGCTGGCTCTGGGCAAGGTGTGTGCCATCTGGTCACTCGTGTCCCCACTGTACCAGAGCAGGAGGGAGCATTGTTGCTGCTGAATTTCTAGCTGTAGATTTAGGGTTGCTGCAGGAGACAATGGTGTGGCCATGCCCATCTGTCTGGGAGAGGGACGGAGAGACAGACCCCTCTCCTCTGTTCATCTTCTTCCATTGCAGGATTGGTCCTTTCCTGCCGCAGTGGAGATCTCCACTGGTGTTTGCTGTTGCAGATACAAGTGCTCTGGGAATCGCCCTGGGGCTGGGAACGAGCAGGGAGTCACTGGGTTTAGCTGGAGGTTTAAATTCATAATGGGTGGTTTAAAATCCCTGGCAGCAAGCAGGAGCTGTGGTCTGTGGTGGGGGTGCTGGTGCGGGCAGGTACTGGGGGCTGGCAGACTGGGCAGGGAGATGGGTCGTGTCCCTGAGGGGTTTGGTGACCCAGGTTGTGTACACTTTGTGTCTTGCCTGATGCTCTAACCCGGTGGTGTTCCCTTCCCTCACCATAGTGGGATGATTTTTGCCTGGGGAGGAAGGGGGATGTCCCCTGGGTTGGTGGTGGACCCTACAGCCCATGTCCTACAGCCAGTGATCATGAAGCACCCCGGGGCATGCACTTAACGGTCAGGGGGAGCAGGCTGTGTGTGACCGTGTCTGGGCAGGAGCTGTAGAAAGAAGATGTGACCTGATTGTGGAGCAGTGGTGCTGGCGCGGAGCCTGGAGCCGTGGGGCAGCTGCAGTGGGGGTCCCACCGGAGCTTCCAAGGTGAGCACCCTTGCCTGGCACCCCACGTGAGAGCCCTGGGCCTCAGGGCTCTGGATGCCCCACTACAGAAAGCAGCTTGAGATGCCTGAGCTGCTGCTGGGGTGTCTTGGTCTGGCTCCCACCTGCAAGTCATCCCTTGGGTACTGGGTACCCCACGCCCTTTTCTACCCCAGCACCTGTGGGTGCTCACAGGGCCCCTGGCACCTGGCAGCCAAGAGCCGTGGGCCTGGGTGAGGTGTGGGTTTAACAGCTTCCAGTTGGTGAATCCTAAACTACTACTTGCGAGAATGAGGATTATTATGTTTAAGAAGTGTGGAGGGAAGGGAAAAAAAATGCACAATTTTTCAAGTGTGCTTTGCAGCGGGGATGTATCCACAGCCACATGAAGGGTGATAATCCCCTGGATTTGCATGGTGATGGCTGTCCCACATCAGTGGGAAGGTGCTGGTGGCTTCTTTGGCTACTGCAAGCTGGGCACTTCTGGCCTGGAGTATTGTGTGCAGCTCTGAGGTGTCATCACGCTCTGAGCTGGGCTCGTTTGGGGATCTTGCTGTTCTCGGGAGGAGCCATCGCCCACTGCAGGAGTCGGGAGGTGCAGATCCTATTGACTCTCTTCATCCCTCCATAGCTCTGTCCCAGGCTGTAGAGCACGGACGTGCTGCCCAGATTCAGGAGGATGCTGCGCCCCAGGGTGCCGTCTGGTAAGGGCTGAGCTCTGGGGATGGATCAGGGCTCGT
The DNA here is from genome assembly GCA_033439905.1 of Ceryle rudis. Taxonomy (NCBI): domain Eukaryota; kingdom Metazoa; phylum Chordata; class Aves; order Coraciiformes; family Cerylidae; genus Ceryle; species Ceryle rudis. The sequence continues at coordinate 11,107 of JAAGNO010000050.1, forward strand.
GAGCCTGGATCGGCATGACCTGGGAATGCCGCGGGTGACACCAGAGTGATTCTGTGGGGTTGGATCACCTTCTATGTTGCCATCCTGGCAGCAGTCCAGGGGGATGCTGTGACTCAGAGATGTGCTGCTGTCCCGCCCGGAACAGAGCGGAGAAGCTCTTGCTGCACCCACAGCCATGGGTGCACTGGGCAAAGTGTTGCCGTCCCAGAGACCCCAGCAAAGGGTGCTGGAGGGGGTGCTCCTCTCATGAAGGGGACACGGTGGCTGAACGTGGCTCGTCCGCATCACGCAGAGAAGGAACACAGGGCGATCTGTTGGCTTTAGCCCAGCGTCTGTGAGGGGAAACGCTTCCCCGGCCGGAGGGATGCTCAGCGCCCCTCTGCTGAGCCTTCTTCCGTTCCTGAGCACCCAAAATGTTAAATGCACCTTCCCGAAGCCCTCTGCAGGCAGCGTGGCCTCGCAGCCGCCCATCGCCATTCCCGCCACAGGAGCCCAGCGCAGCCCCCAGGAGCAGGATGCTTCCCAGCTCATAAGAAAGCCCTGGAGAAATTGCTCGTGTTGTTCCAGGCGCTGCTCTAAGCAGAGATGTCGGGGCCGTCAGGAGCTGTGGTTGTCTCCGGGGCTGTGATTTGCTCTGTGGGGGTGCCGTGTGCCCAGGGCAGACCAGGAGATGTTGAGTCTGTGCGAGATGAACCAAAATAAAATCAGGAAAGTTGTTTGAAAGTGCCGAGAGCAGCTGAGGCTGGGGCTGCAAGACGGCCGTTCTCGCCTCTGATTTGAATGTGAAAAAAATGGACTTGAGACCAGGAGTTTGAAAATGCCCAAGGATCGTTCTGCCCCCCACCGCCTTTTTTCCTTCGCCCTCCTCGTGAGCAGCATAATTTCTGGATGGGAACCAGGCCTCTTCCTGCATAAAACTGGGATCCGCGGTGGAAAGCATCGACGTGCAGCGGGGAGCGCATTAAATAGAGCGTTTGCTGGATGAGTTTTTGCACAAATGTGACAGAGTCTGGGAAAATGTGCGGCGTCCGAGTTCCTCCCTCCTGTTCAGTTCTCCTCGTTTTCTCCTCTGCTCTGGATTATTGAAAGGCCAGAAGAGACTTTTAGTGACCTCCAGTCTGAGCTCCCGCAAACTCCACTGGAAAATTTCACTTGGGGTCTGACATGGGAGCTCTTGTCCCAGCGCCAAGGGCCCCACCATCGCTTCTCATCCTGCACCCGCCTCGAGCTGAGCCAGGAGGCCGAGAACTCCTGGTCTGATTTGTCCCTCATCTGCTCCAAGTAATCTTCTTCCTCCCTGACTCTGCCCTCACCCTTTGCAGCCTCCCCCAAAGGGATGGGGTGGGGGGAGCTTGATTTTATTTGTATGTAAGAGCTTCCCCTGTACACACACCCTTGTGGGTGCCTTCCTCCCTCCCAGCACTGCCTTTACTATTCCTAGGGTTGCTGGGTGCTGCAGCAGTGAGCACCTTTCTCCCAGGCAAGCCAGGATGCTTTCCTGCCACCCTCCTCTTCCTCTGCTTGTGTGGGACGATGTCCTTCATGGCTCTGTCCAAGAAGAAGAGCCTTCCTCAGGTGGCCAAGGCTCCGAGAGGCGGGTGTCTCGATGGGGACACTGGTGAGCGCGTTTGGTTTGGCTGTATGTCACAGGTGATTTGACGGGTGTGGGGCATGGGGCATGTCCCGGGTGGGCTCAGGGCTGTGCC
>JAAGNO010000054.1:0-26298 GCA_033439905.1 Ceryle rudis
GCAGGGCCGGGCAGCCGCCTCTGGGGCGGGCGCGGCGGCGGCGGCGGGTCCGGGTGAGGCGAAGCGAAGGCAGAGCGGGGAGCGGGGCAGCGGCAGCCGGCGGGCCGGCCATGGTGGGCCTCAAGGAGGAGCTGCTGAAGTCCATCTGGCACGCCTTCACTGCCCTCGATCTCGACCGCAGCGGGAAGGTCTCAAAGTCCCAGCTGAAGGCAAGTGGCGCGGCCCGGTCGGGGACGGCGTGGGGCGGCGAGCCCTGTGGACGCGTGTGGGCCGGGGCCCGACGTGGGGGTGAGAGGCTGCGACGCGGGCCTGGCGCCGTCCCTACCGGCCGCCTCCGCCGTGGACGTGGGGGCGGTGGGCCCGGGGCCTGTCTGCGGTGGTCGCACTCGGGGCTGGGCGAGGGGACGCGGCCGCCTGTCCGAAGCTCGCCTGGCGGCCGGGAGTTGCAGTCTCTGCGCTGGGGCTGTGGCTCATCGCACGGCATTGCCAGCCACTGTGGCTCCTGGACCGCTGCGTCCCACGGGAGCCTTGCGCGGGCCCGTCCTCGCGCCTGAGGGCGCTTATTCTCATTCTGCCCGGGCAAGTGCTTTGTCCTCCCCGAGATGTCAGTGCATAGACCCTTGTTGTACTTATGCTCTGCTTTCAACCGCGTGTCCTTGGTACGCTTTCTGGCCAAAATCTTTTTTGTGGGGTAGCCACAAGGTCCCATCTATAGGGGCTGGCCGCGTCCAAATGAAATTCATAGCTTGCCAAGGGGAGAGCGACGTTCCACAGTGCTCTCTTTTTTGGATATAAACAGGAGAATTAGTCAAGAGGCTCCAACTGTGCCATTCTTTCCTTAGCTTATATGCTGAAGTAATGTTTGTGCTCTTAAAAGAGCTCTCAGGCAGCTTGCTGAATCCGATCCCATCTTGGCCCTGCTTTATGAGACCATCTTGGCCTGGGAATAATAGCAGAAATCTGGCTAAATAAATATTTTGAATAAGAACGCAACACCTGTTGACATTTAAGACTGTAGGTCCTTGTATTGAGTGCCGGAGTTGTGTTGGCCGCGACAGTTTGCTGAAGTTTGCACCCTTTGTGAGATGAATTTAACAAGCTAGAGTTGCTGTGCTGCAGGCGGTATTTCCAAGCGTGGTTGGTAGCTAATAGACTTTTTTTTTCAGCATTATGTAATAAGTGTCCACAACATGCAATGTACTGCAAGCAGCTCTTTCCTCTTCTCCTTTTCTTCGCTCGGGGTGATCAGGCTGTGAGATACGGCCCAACTCGGCCTGAAGTGACTGTGGGGCAGGAGTTGGGCAGGAGTCCGGCAGGAGGCCAGACACGACTGCGAGCGCAAGCTGAGAATGTGTACACATCCCAGGTCTTTTACAGGTGGTGCTGTGAAAGGACTAACCGAAGTAGGTTGTGGAGAGGTATTATTTTTAAAGGAATCCTGTTTTCTCATGTTGCTACCACACCCTGCGTGTGCTGCTGTGATTTGTGTGCTCAGTGCAGTGACCCGGGAAGTGTGTCTGCAGCATGTGCCAGCGTGCTGGGCAGTGAAGAAGCTGTTGTGGCCGTACAGGTGCTGGTGTGAGTTAAATGGCTAAAGAAGGAGCTGGGATGCTGGTGGGCTTGTACAGCTTGGCTTGCTCTGATGGAGTAAGGTAAAAAAATACAAAAGCAGAGGGGAAATAAAACGTGTCTCCTTGTTACCGATCAAACATCTTCCTAAAGAGTGTTTATGCTGTGGGCTGTCTATCTGTCAGAGAGGAGGGATGAAAAAACAGTGGGTTTTTATGGATCTGTGCAGTTCTGCCTGGGATAGAAAGGCTCCTGATGGAAGTGTCCACTGTGTGATTTGGGAATGCAGAAACAGGTCTGGAATGGGGGTGCTGCCTTTTCCCATAGCCAGCAAGAGTTAGCCTGCAGGAAACATGAACTGGTAAGCGTGTTCTTCTGTAGGCTTTTTGTGGCAAATAGTGAATGTAGTGTCAAACCGATGGTCCTACCAGGAAGGAAGGGTGTGCATTTTGTCAGTAGCCCCACATGGATGCAGCAGAAGGGGTAGACAGGGCAGTGAAACAGAAGTTCCTGTCTGATTGATTTAGGACCATGTTGTACTAAGAAGATATTTCACAATAAAGTATTTCTCATCTGTACTACCATGATGAAGATATAGTACCCCCATAGAGTGGAGAGAGTTGGTTTGAAGATAAACAGGTTAGTACAGATCTGTGGCATTAGAAAAATATGTTTTAGTGAAACACCTGTTATTAAAAAAAACAAACAAAAAAACCCCCACAAAACAAAACCCAACAAACTGGTAAAAATATATTTGTTTCCTGAGAACAACATACGATGTTGTAAGTTGCTGAACTCTTCCCTCCTCAGTAAGAAAACTTACTGACAAGGGATCTTTGCATTTTATTCTCCAGGGTAAGATAGTTCTATTGTGTTGCACAGAAGCTCTTAAGTATAACATGATTGTTAGAAAGCAATTTCTAGTTTCTCTCGCCAGAAGTGATCATTGAGCCTTCCATAAAAATAAATAATTTTCATTAAATACTGTGAGAAGAATTGTTGTTAAGGCCCTACCGTGAAGACTTTGCGTTGCAGATTGGTTCTAATGCATCTAGAACAATGGTGGGGATGGAGATGAGTGAATTGTGCCTGTTTCGTACTCTGGAGAAACAGCAAGTGCTTGGAGGAAAAACTAGGGCTTGCTTGCAATAATGAGGATTTCTGAAGATGTCTTTTATCCATTTCTATCTTTTGTATATGTTCTGAGCTGCTGACAGGAGACAAATCAGTCTGATGTGTTATTTGGAGTATTATCTTCTTCCAGTATGCTCTGATTTAATTTCTTTGTCTCATCAGTAGTCTTCAGAAGTTCTACTGTTATGCTGACTGCAGATCTTATGCTTTTTTTCTACTTCAGCAGAAACAGTTGTGTATTCTGTTCTTAAATTGCACCTTTCAGTATGGTCACAGCCATGATTTTGTCAGTGTGCTTCAGCACTTTCAGACACTGATAAACCAAGGCCTAAGTGTCAGCTCTGTGTTTGCAGTTAATAGCTGCTGTTGTGATTCGAGGACAAGCTACAGGCAAATACTTACTTTCCTATATTTAAATCCAGTTCCATTTTTATTCCAATCTGCAATTTTAAAATTAATTTAGTATCAAAATTTCTGGAACTTGCTAACGTTCAATCTGCTTTTCATCCAGATCTTGAAACACTGTAGTTTTAAATGTAACACTGGCTGATAAATGTAACTACTCCTGGTAGTATGTGTGTGTGATTGGATCTGGAAAGGAATACGTACCAGTTAGTTGTTAGAGTCTCTCTGGAAGCTCTTACATTGCTCTGTGACTTGTCTCTGCTTAGGGGGTCGGTTATTTGTCCTTGTTCTGTTTTGTGTGCTACCACTGGAGTGAATCTTTAAAGGTTTGGGTTCCTGGTGTTGTATTTTCAGGACATGGATAGTGAGGACCTCATAGAAATACAGTCTTATTTGGGCCCATAATATGTAGGTGACCAAAGTTACTAGTCAAGCTTAGAAAATCTACACTGGTTTTTCATCGTATCAAGGATGTTAAAGGATTTTTATACCTCTTATCTTTGTTTTGCCGGTGTACTAAATGGGAAGTCAGTGGCCAGTGGGAAGAGGAAGAATGGTGTAATCAGGGGCAGGAGGGATGGTCCAAAAGGAGAGGAAGACCTTGAACAATGTATCAAGGCACTGGAAAGGTTGAGAGCCTGTGACGAGTGGGCAGGACCCCAACCGGACAATTGACTTTGTACAACATTGAAGGATGGTAGGAAATTAGTCATTATGACTCACTATGAGAGAGTTGTACTCTGATGTTATTAATGGGCTGCAGAAACGTTTGTATTAGGGTAGCTGTGAGGAATCGTGTCTGCATGGAGTGAGAGGAGGGATGCTTCTCTTCCAGAAGAGCTGTCAAACCAAGGCAGCTCATAGACTAGAAGGTGGGGGGGGGCTTAGGAAATGATGGAGCCATGAAACCATGCTTGAAAGGAACAGCTGCCAGTAGATCAGCAGCCTGTTTAACCTTTGTCCTTGAGGTTTTGTCAACTGGTTTCAAGGCAGATGCAGAAGAAAGGTGTAGTAGATAGAGAATGTTTACTGGGAGCCCTTCCTAAGGGCTAGAAGCCATAGGGCAGAAAGTCAGTTCCCTCAGCCATTGGGCAGATGCAGGCTGGCACCAATATGTGACTGGGGGCTGAAGGGGATGTGCTGATACTGAAGGCAAGAGGAAGGGTGAAGTTGTCAGAAATGGTGATAAGGGGTCTGTGAGTGCCCAAGAGAGAAGGGAGCAAGTGAAGGAAGAGAGATGATGTGGGGAAAGGGCGATAGTCTCAGGAACTTGAGCTGCTGGAGGCCCGGCTTGCATACGCTCATCCAACTGGGAAAGAGGTTGCTGCAATAAGCCTGGTGTTAGTGAGACTCCAAATGGAGCATTTGCTACCTGAGCAGTTAAGGAAGCTGTACCGTGGAGGTGCTGTGATGCAAGAAACTACGCTTAGATGCACTGTACTCTGGCTGAAAAGCCTGTGTGCCTGTGACAAGGTGCTGCATATATAAGGCTGGTTTCCACACTAGTCAAGAAAGGAAGAGAGAATGTACTTGTGAGTAGCCTTATTTTGGCTGGCTAGCTGCTGACATGGATGTCAGGGAGACATGAGCCAAGAATGTCTTGGAATGAATTCACATGAAGCCGCTGAATGGAGCTGTAGGGATTTGCGATGCCAATGTTTCAAAGTCTTAAAGAGAGATGGGGGAGGGAGAAGACTCCCCTGGAAGATGGAAAAGAAAAAGAAGAAAGTACTGAAGAAAGTGACAATAGGTGCTGTAGGATTAGTCTGCCCTGTTAATGCTCCTGCTATCATTTGGGCCAAATTTTTGTTGCTGAGTAGTAAGTAGTCTAGCAGGTCTTCCTTTCCCCTTTAGAAATACAGATCACTTTTACAGACAAGGTTCAGTGAAACTACTCAAATGGTAACAATTCAACACATGCTTAAAGCTTTGGAAGATCAGTGTTTTGGAAAATTGGAGCACAGAGGGGAGCAGCAATGATGGAGCAGAGCTGGGCTGGAGATCTGCACTACAGGTAAAGCAGCATGAAACTGGCCATAAAGAAAATAAATCCAAAGTCCGTAATGACCTTTGGTGTTCAGCTTGCTTGTTTCATCCAGTTATTTCTGTTGAGAGCAAAACACCTTCAGTATTCCCTGGGCACCACTAAGCATCCTTCCTAGGAAACTTTTCACTGAAAATGGAAAAATTGTGCAAAAAGTTCCCTGGTTTTGCAGACCGCTTGTACTGTCTCATGGACTACAGTTTGGGGACCACTGCTGTACCCATTTGTTGCAGCAGAGATGAGTCTCTGGGCTGGGATAGGAGTTGAGGAGTTTGCTCTGGCATGAAGGTAGATTGTTAAACGTGGCATCCAGTGCATAATAAGTGCTGAAAAAAAAGCTGCTTAGCAACCCTGTGGGCACGGGAGGAATAATCCTTACTGGTGCAAAACATCGTCATGGTTGACAGAGCTTCTGCAAGGCAAGGCAATTTTTCATACCCCAATTAATGTAGTAATCAGCTAGCGCTTTTTTTTTTTTTTGTGAAATTGATCATTAAAACAGAGAATATCATGATCCAGACAATATGATTTGAGAGAACAAACCTGAGTGAGACCTCATGCAGAATTTTTCAGGCTTACTGAAGAATTCAGCTGGCACTTGGCCGTGTTAGAGAATGGCAGGCTTTGGCAGGCGCCGAGGAATTTCCTGAGTTATGAAAAGAGAGCACTGGCACAGGAGAGATCACAGATAAGGCAGATCTTAGAAAATGATTGAAAGTGGAATTCTTTCCTGGTAAATTGCTTAATTGATGTGGAAAACCACCTAGGTTTCTGACAACCCAAGCACAGCAAGGTGGCCAAGAGGGAGAAGAGAAACATGTAGAAAGGAGAAAAAAGTCTCACTAAAATACTAAGTTATTTTGGTAATAAGCTGAAATCAGTTATGCTTTTAGAATATCTCTATTAGCTGAGTATTTTTTTTTTTAGTTATAGTATTAGCAACTACAGTCTGGTTGGAAAACTGATTCATCTTTATCTCTCAGAAATTCAAGAATCCCTCAGTCTTCTATAAATAGCAACAGAAGCCTTAAATAGAAGGGGAAATATGCATGATAGTACAGTTCCCCCCCCTATGTAAATCACATGGATTCAAATACTTGATTTGATGTGGTGGTTAAAAATAAGGATAGATTGATGGAGGGTAGTGTGACATGTAATAACTGCTAAAGACTATTTTGCTACTTTAGAAACTTAGCTTTTGTTGTAATATGGCTGATGCTACTGTTTTTCTGGTTTTAAACTTCTGCACCTGATTAGCTCCAGTGGTTTAATGTTGGCATATGACAATGAAAAAGGGTATTTTTCATGGCTATCTGCGCTTTTCTAAAAGAAAGTGTAACTTTGGGGATACACTTTGGAGAGAGGAATTCTCCTCTCTGACCTGAGCTTACATCTTAGGCTATGTTTGTAGGATTTGAAGCTAACTAGTGCTTAGACTCTGCATGTCTCCCTAAGGTACTTAAGAAAAGCAAATCGACATTAATTTTGGGGGTCAGGGGTGAAGCCCAGACATTTTAAGTGTGTGTCATAGGTTTGATTTCCTAGGCTTTGACTACTTCAGACTTTCAGTTCTTGTTTTGCAGCTACCCCACTTTATGTGTACTTGCCTAAATAGACCTGCTTATAAATTTTCTGCACATTTTTTACTGCTTTCTCTGCATCTGTTTGGGTTTTTTTTTGTGTTTTTTTTTTTTTTGGGGGGGGGTAATTTTATGCTGCACAGTGAAAAAGTAAAGCACACCAAAATTCAGTTGCAGTCTATGCCTAGTAGTCAGTCTAGTTGTTGACTTCAAAAAAAAAAATGCCACAAGCAGCGTGCCTTTTCAAAAGATACAATTTCTCTTTCTTCTGCCTACCTTTGTTTTACCTGTGGTTTTTGCCTTAGGTTCTTAGTTACATTTTTTCAATGTAGACCGTTTGGCCATGTGGAGTTAAATCCTCAGCTCAGTTTCTGTAGCAGGTACATGGTTTTCAGAGGCTTAACTCTGCATCATGGCAAGGGGAGAGGGCTCCCAAGTGACCGTGTGTTTAAGACCCAGTAGGCCAGATGTTACAGGACTGACTTGGCTGGAGACAGTGTGAAGAGCAAAAGGCATGTCTCTTTGCCTTTCTGAGGAAAGTGCTGGTGGCACTGGAGTCCCTGCTACCCAGGCTCTGCCTTCCTGTTGTTGGTAGCGAGGCCTTAATTTGTGTGTGCAGAACTCAGCCCAAGTTGGAGAAGCTGAGATGTGTTGGCTACCAGTTAGTTTTCAGTAATTAGGTACTTCCTTAAAACTAATCAAGCGTGTAGCCTCTTCTTGAAGGTCATATCTCAAGAACAGACGTGAGTGCTGGTGGGTGTTAAACTCTTGACAAAACTCATGCAAATACCTTTTTAAAATAAAAATTTGAGAAGCATGCCTAAACCCTTCCCCTTTCTATAATATTAGTTTTCATTTGCTAACTGAAACATGGGGTGAATGTGGAGAAGCAACCCAAAAGCAAGCAGATGAGAGAAATAACGTAGTTAATGCTTTAGTTTAGTGGCGATTTCTTTGTATACTAAAGGTACATACTGAGTTGTTTGTTTTGTTCCTGGTCTTCATGATACAGTAAATATTTATAATTTCAAAGGCTTGGTGTTTGCAGTTGTTTTCTGTAGCTATCTAATTTCACTCTGTAAATACTACTTAGTGGTTCTGCATGCCTCTCCTGGTATCCAAATTCACAAATGTATGTGTACAAAGGCCAGCTTCTGTAGCTGTGTTTGCGTTTCTGTAGAAATGAACCTATCTGTGATCACACTGCTTCTCTAAAGGTGCAATTGTCTGAAGTTGTTGAATCCTTGGAGTCAACTTTTTTAGTTACATTTTGTTTTTTGACAAAAATCTGCAGGGCAGAACTTCTGTTGACATGAAAGTGTCACTTTGAGCATGTTTTTGCGAGTCACAGATCTGCTCTGGAGGGAACAGAGCATGATTAAGGCCAACAGCAGTGTCACTGATTGCTCTTCTGTCCTTAGGTCCTTTCTCACAACTTGTGCACAGTGTTAAATGTTCCTCATGATCCAGTGGCCTTGGAAGAGCACTTTAGGGACGATGACGAAGGACCAGTTTCCAATCAGGGTTACATGCCTTATCTGAACAAATTCATCTTGGAAAAGGTAAGTGTTGAGCTCTTTTGTGCTGTTTTCCCCCTTATCAGGATTTGCATTAGAGTGTCTTTACAGTAGACTTCTGCTTGCAGGAAGCATACTGGTGTGAAGGTTGAGAGTGTGCCCGTGTGGGGTCGTGGTGGGGTGGGTACTCTGGAGAGTCCATGCCTTAACATGGAAGGGTGCACTGTTCTCTCCTTTTTTGTCTCCTTGGTATCTGGTCATTAAGCTATGTTCGTGCAGAACTGTGTTCATATTAACAAAGCACCTCAGTTTGAATTTATTTGAAGGTGTCTTGGAGCTACAGATTATCCCACTTTATACTACGGCTATAAGGTAATATTGTCATAGACTCCTTTGCAAACAGGAAGGGCAAAAATATCTTTAATGTCTATTCACAAGGTGTTTTTACAAAGAGATCACTACAAATAGTTACAGTGGGTGACATTAGAGAGTGTTGTTAAATTTCATCTTGCAGGTTCTTTCATGTCTGAGCATGCTTCAGTCTTCTGTTGTGGCTTGATTTGGAGGAAGCTCTGGAGACAGCAGGGTTTCCTCTACTCCCCTCTCCCTCTTGTTCTAAGATAGGCAGTCACTGAGTTTGAAAGTAAAAAAAACCCTGTATTCCTGCTTTTTTTTTTCCTGACAGCTTCTGCTAAGATACTGGTCTAGATGGTAAAAACCAGCCCACGTGATAATGCAAACAGACCAGCTTCAGTACCACTAATTTCTTGTACACTTGGGGGCTCACCCCAGAAACCCTGTCACTTTGATGTTGTGGCTGCAGAGGTACATAGCTGTTTGCTTGCTGTTATAATGTGAAGAAATCCTGAACTGACATGCTGTCATAAAATCCAACACAGCAGCTGCAGAATATGCAAACTTCTTAGCCTGATTTGCTGATTTTTGCTGCTTCTTGAATCTACATTTAATACTAGTGGAAAATGTGAGAGATATATATACACCTATATATTTATAATGCAGTTTGGCAGCTTGGAAGAACCAGAAGCTTCTTATGTCTAGCTAAGACCAGCTCCTCTACCTTTCTAGTCTGTGTTTCCCTCATACCCAGTAATAGTGTCCTGTTTTACGTGTGGGAGTTGTTGGCCATCACTACACATTAAGGTACCTGCTTAATGTCTTGGCTGTTTGGTGTTGAAGAATCTGGCTTTTTCCCTAAGAAGTCTGAGATTCCACTTCACTTCACGTTGGCTGTCTGAGTTTATGTAAGATTCAATGGAGACCAAGCAGTTTGTATACAAGTTTTTGGGAGAAAAAAAAAAGGCCTTACTTTATTTTGACCAAAGGATTACATTAATAGAGTCTGAACCCCAGTGGGTTTTGTTAATGCTATTTGTAGGCAGCAGACAGCCATTAAGTGAAAATAAAAAAAAAAAAAGAGATGGATGGCTTTTTCAAATATAACCGTGCTTTATTGTTAAAGAATGTTTATAGGAAGAATAGTTACGGAAATGAGGAGCATTTAAGTAACACTTTAATTTGAAAATGAATGGCCTGGCTACAAAAGCAAGTTGGTGTGAATTTACAATGTTCAGCTACTCTGGGGCACCTACTTACCCCGTGGTGAAGGCAAAGGAGAAGCGACCTTACTTTCTCGTGAAGAAGAGCATGACTGCCTGTGGTTCCTTGTGGTTTTTTTATTCATACTCTGATTTGGCTTCCATTAATATGCCCATACCACTAGTTCATCTTAAAAGATAAAAATGATAAGGAACAGGATTAAATTAGCTGTAACTTAATGTATTTTAATCCTGACTAAATGCTTGTAAACAGTTTAGATATATACTATTAAAAGTGACTGAAATTCTTCAGACAGAAGGCTTTCTTTGTGACATCTCATCTTTTAGAGATGACTTTACATCAGTGCCGAAAGACCACATGCAGTGGGATGAAGTCACTGGCTCATAGCATGTCTCCTTTGTTTAAAACAAACAAGCAAAAAAAGCAAACAAGAAACCCCCTTTTTTTTTTTTTTTTATTCTCCCAAGGTGCAATCTGTTCTTTTAGACGGGGTGATAGTACAACAAAATGCTGTTAATTTATGCTAGTAAGCAAAGTTGCTAAAGAAGGACTGCTGCTTTATACCCCCAAATGCAGAGCAAGTTCTCTCACATTCCAGCCATACATCTTCTGGTGAATTAACTGAATTGAGCAAGAGCAACCTGCACAAGAGAGGGTTTTTTTTTTTGATCTTGGGATACTTCACTTTAAAACATTAGTAAAATATTTAAAGAATGAATCCTTAGATTTCTTTTAAAACAGATGTGTAACTGTGACTTATCTTTTTATTGAGAGGACTTCGTAATCTTTTGATATAACTTCCGTTGTACTCTTAAATGCAGTAGTAGCTTTTTTATATTTTTTAGTGCTGACTTACCCTGCAATAAAACCTTTTAATATAGACCTAAGGAACCATCGAGAAAGGCACAAGTTGGTATGAGGCAAATTGGTTGCAACTGATTTTCCTTATCCAAATGGGGGATTTGAATAAATAGTTTGAATAATTAGTGTTGTCTAATTGATGACCTCCAGCATTGTGCTGCTTGTCTCTTAGCAGATAGATGGACCTAGGATTTTCTTGCATTTGAAACAAAATCTATTCTTGTTCTGTAAGCATCCCTTGGCGGAAGGAGCCGTCACTTGACCATACGATGTCTTCATAATTTGTTTTACTTGGTTTCATAACCATATTTTAGCATGTTCTGTATTTACAGTGTATGTCTTTGAATGCCAACTGAAAATGTTTTCTTTTCGATGATGGTGATGGTGGTATTTACAACATGCCTTATTTATAGCAGGGAAGAGACGTAACGTGGGGAGACAAAGGACATTGTTCCAAAGCTCAGGTTTTCTCATCTTCCAGACAACTCAGTGACTGCTAGTTACACTACTAGTGCTTGTTATATTTTTGGAATGGATCAGACCACTGGTACTTAAGTATCCTCTGTATTTCCATATGTTTTATAGTTATCTGGTAAGACATTGATCATGGTAAATTATACTTTGCATATTAGTAGAAATTAAAGATCTAGAAAATCGTATGGGTTTTGCTACTTTTTTGTTTTATTTTGTGGAACTTCTTAGAAAGGGAAGGTAGGTGTCTTTTATAGATGTTTTTATCTCTGAGTTTAAGCAGTTTTAATGTTGGAAGGGTTGGTTCGTTTGCATGTTTTATCATTTGGAGAGATTCACAAATAAAAGTGATAGTTGCTGTAAAGTTAGTAGTGTGGAGTACTGTAGAAGTTTCCAAATGAAGTGGTGACTTCAGATAATTTGGACATATTATGAAGTATAGTTAAAACCATGTACTTAGTTCACAGGAAAAATCTCTTGTACGAGCATTTGTTCATTAATTAAGCAATGGAATTGTAAGCTATTCACACAGGTTGCAAGCAGGATGAGTATGCTGGCCAAAGAAAATGGAAATTTTGGGTTCTCAGTAGTGTCATAAATTTCTTATTTTAGTTTCATATCTAGGTGACCTCAATGTAGGATTCACAGTAGAGTCTCACTGTAATTAAAGACGTTTTGGGGGATTCTCTTTACATTTAAATACCAGGTTAGTCTTTGACCCAATCTGGTTTTATGCACGTGTTTTGTTTAAGTCATGAAAAAAAAAAAATGTGTATGTGGCTTTATGACTGGTTTGGGGTTTTTTTCCCATCAGTTCCTCCTGTTTGAAAAGTTTCTACTTTTACTGTTTCTTTACTAAGTTAGAAATTCAAGTATAACTTTAGAAACTGTTCAAATACCTTTAATTTCTGGAACTATGCTAAGAAATGGTCTGTCATAAATCCAGAGAGATTATTCATTCAGAGTAATCATTATGTAGCTACCTACAGAGAAGTGTTGTCAGTCAAGGAAGCCAAAGTAGCACAGCCAAGGGTACTGTAGTATGGAGTTAGCTCTAAAGAAATTCAGGTTTAGTTGTAGAATTTTCACCTTCCTTCCCCTCCCACCTCATGCAATTGTACTTGTAGAGCGTAGGTACCTGGAACAGTTGGCATTGCTCTATGAAATTGCCGAGGCAAATTTGTATTCTTCATTAAAGGGAACTATTTAGTTCCATCAGCGACACCCAGTATCCTTGGAACAACGATTTTCTGATAGTATCCTTTATTTAACAGCCAGCCTGGTTATTTAGAAAAACCCCCACAGATGGGCATCAGAATTATTTGGTAGAGCTGGGCCTTGTGCACTCATCTGGTTATTGCTCCTGAATGATTTCTGAACAGCGTCTCTGCTCTGGATGACACGTTGGCCCCACAAAGTCCATTTCAGAGTCAAGTCTGGATTCTGAAAAAAGGACTTTTTGTTGTCAAGAACGATCAAACAAAAATGTCCAGAGTGGGACCGCTGTCACAGTACAACCCAGTCCCCTGTAGAAAAATGATCCTGAACCTCCTGCCTGGCTGCTGCCTAATCCTGGTGGCGGCATCACGCTGTAGGTCATTTGGGTTTTGACACGAGTTTCTGAGGCACGCACAGTCCGAGTTTGCTACATCAGCAGAAACCACACACTTTCCCTTAACCTGCACAGGACCTGTGCTTTCTCCACCTGTCTCCCTGTGGTCATTGATTGCTGCTGTGCCTTAAAGCATGAGCTGCTTGTAGAGCAACCCACCTTGTTGATAGTGCTTAGAGCACTTGCCAGCTGGTGGCTTAGGCAAGGAGATTTCCCACTCCATTGGCATCTTCCTCAGGAGCAGCATAACACTAGGACATTTGCAAGATGGAACTGCTCATCATCTGGGTGGGTGAAGCTGGTTTAGAAAAGAGGTCAGTCTTCACTGGGCAGGGTGGGGAGGGCAGACAGGAATAAGCATGGGCAAAAGTAGCCAAGGGACAAGGTGCAGGCAATTGCAAAAAGAAGGAAACCTGGCTAGATTCTGGCCCTTCTTCCAAAGGGTGTTCATTTCCTTAGCTGGTGTTTCATTTAAGACCCCTGTTTCTTGTGTGAACAACCAGGGTGCTGAGCTTGTGGCTTATAGCAGCTATAGCTCCTATAGCTTCCACTTTCCTCAGAGGACAGCTGTAGCCTGTAGCCAGCCTCTTGCATTGTCACTTACATTGCTCTGGAGGCATGCAAAGCCTATGGTTTTCTTTCACAGTCTCACTTTTAGTCCTGGAAACTGTACTACAAAGTACTTCTTGGCATAGGGTTGATTTCCTGTTTACTACTGTCTTTTTGGGTTTTTTTGGTCTTTTTTTCAGTCTTTTTTTCAGTCTCTTTTTTTCTCCACCCACATCAGTTCATCCACTTCCTTAGTCTATCTTTGACACAGCCACTGTGGCTCACTCTCCAGTATAATTAACCACTTACCAGACTGGATAGGAAATCTTAAAGTTTGCAGTGGTACCCTTGAAGTATCTAAGAGATATGGTTTGGCCTATCATAAGAAAATGTCACTGAGCATTACTAGTGTTGTTACCCCAAGAGGTACAAGGACTTGTTTCTTAGATGTGCATTCTGAAATCTCAAAGGACTTCCATCACAGTGCAGCACACGCCTTTATCAGTTACATGTTGGCAAAGAAACAGCATTGCTAAGCTGTGGGGAGATAGATTTCATCTCTAACATAAATGAGAGTTTAAAAGAAAATAGAGGAAATGAAAGCTTTAGCATACGTAAATAATTCACAGATGTGTATGTGCAGTTGTTAGGTATGATAAAGGATAACGAAAATGAGGATTTTTTTTTTATATCCATAAAGTGAAGATATGCAAGTCTGAGGAAAAAAAGGAAGGCTTTAAGTGGATTATCATTTGAGGAAAAATTACTACCTATTTATGAATATCCTCCAAGAGTTATGTTTGAGTAATATGAAGTGGAAAAACATAGTAAGGGTCTTTCCCAGCTATTGTTCCAGTATTGCTTTTAGCCTATCCACATGCAGTTTTGGCTATGTTGGTTTCCACATTTGCTGTATAGGATCGCCATCACTCTACGCTATGAAGTTATGAAGATGGTTTGGAAGCTACAGCTCATGTGCTAGAGGAAAGGCAGAATGCGGTGTAGCCTCCTTCACATGAAGTCAGGGTGTTTGTTATTGACTCAAACAGAAAATGGAGGTTGGATGTAGATTTTGCTGGAAGAAATTCCTTATTTGACCCCGTACAGGAAGTCAGATGAGGCTGCTACTGTGCTTTTTTTGGGCCTTGACATTTCTTGCATTTTCTAGAATTTTCTCGGTGCTTTTTGTATGACTTGGCCTGTTAAATAAACTTTGTCTATCTGTTACTCTGTGCCATTTGTGCATATTCATTGGGTTTTTTTGTTCATTTTCTTCATTTTAGGTTCAAGGAAACTTTGACAAAGTCGAGTTCAACCGGATGTGCTGGACTCTCTGTGCTAAAAAGAACCTCTCTAAAAGTCCTTTGCTGATTAGCGATGAAGATGCATTTAAAGTGTGGGTTATTTTTAACTTCTTATCAGAGGACAAATACCCTTTGATCATTGTACCTGAGGAGGTAAGAAACAAAAACTCAGGCTGTTAGCATCAGTTTGCTTAATGTCCCAGTTGACCTACGTTACTATGCTCCTCTCTAGAGAGTTAAGAAAAAAAAAAAAAAGTTTAATATAAAAGTTTTATTCCCCCCTTTTAACAATATGAGGCCTCGGGTACTTTGTCTTCCAGGGCAAATATGAAGGGATTCCCACAGGATACTTTAGATATTGATGGCTGTGCATGTCTGTCACTTAAACAGCCTGAACTAAATGGGACATCCTGCTTGCCCCCCAGTAAATAGCTTATACTGCTTTTGTGAGGACTGACTGGTGCTGGGGAGACTAGCTCCAGTTCCAGCCCTCAGAGCTGCTGAGGTTCTTGCTTCGCTCATGAGTAGAGCATGTGTGTGATCTTTAATCACTGAGCTTGCTTTTATGTGATTAAAATCTTGCACAGTTAGTACATCAGTATGATTTTGAAAAAAATTCTCCCTTCTGGTCTATGTTACTATGACTTGCAAGATGAGTCTTCAGTCTCATGTCACCCTCCTGATGAAAAGGAGAAGTACGAACTTTTCTGATGATGTCTGTTTCTGATGAAAAGCAGCCACCACCTGAACACTTCTGCTTGAAATGGTTGAAGGAATACTACCAGAGAGATCTCTTCATGCTTTAAGTTCAGGAACAAGTATAGGCAAGGCTCAAATAGGTATTTTAGCCCTAAAGCAAGATTGTTGTATCTCCACTACTCTCCCCTGGGGAGGGGGAGGGGAAGGGAAGAAGCAGAAAGATCAGAACTGTAGGCATAAATAATCTCTTACAGAAATGCCAGGGATTTGCAGCTTTGGCATACTGATTTCAACGATTTGCAAATAAGCATTACAGTCAGAGATCAAACCAGTCTGATTTAGGTGCCACTACACTGTTACTGTTGGACTCCACGCTGTTGTGCCAAACCGTAAAGTACAGATAGCTCCTCTATCAAAATAAACTGCTCAGTTTTACCTTATCACTCACTCTCTAGCAGGAGACTTTCACTCTGTGCAATTTTTCTGGTTTTGCCAGGCAGGTGATGAGAAGGCCCTACCTGGCATGCTATATTCCCATGAGAAATGGGACAGTTTTCTTGCTTGCTTTTCTGTTTTTTCTGTTGGTTCTGGGAGATGAGGATCATGTTTATAAAAACTAAGACAGCTCCTTTCTCAGTGGTGCCATATTTGGCTTTGGTAGAAGCTCAGAGCTGCTAATAAATGTCAAAACTGGAGCTCAGATCCACGTCTCTGGTTTGTCATTGTGTTCCCCACTGCGCAGCCTGGCTTACCTGAGGGTACATATTTCACATCTGCTAATTTGTTGGCGTGGTTAAAAGCTTCAGACCTGCCAGCTCTGGGGTGTTGGCGTTTCTCGCTTGTTCCCTCTCCACCAAGAAAGCCCTTAGATTTGTGCTGCCTTCTGTAGCTGATGCTGGGTAATGGCAACGTGCCTGCTTGTTGGCAGATGGGCTGCAAGTCAGCTCCTCGCCCAAAAGAGGTTTTTCAGACAGCATAGCTGCTGCTGTTTGCTTTCCTTCCCATCCCTCATGTCCAGGGTTAACCCGTGTTGCTCTTCCTAGTTGGATTATTTTTAAAATTCTGAGGGGGGACCTTTGTCTGCGTCTCCTTGATTACAGCAACATTTACATTGTGCAATACTGTTTAAAGAGGGCTTATAGAGCCTGACAAAGAAAGGCTTCTCTGTTCTTATCATGTACAATGCCTGTATTCACTCTAACCTCTTGCCTTAGACCACACAGGTAATGCAATCAGCCGGAGGAGGAATGCTGTCTGCTGAATGCACTCCTTTCTGGTTTGCATTCATCCCCCTCAGGTTCTCTGTGCTTCTTGTAAGATCCACATTTACACATTTACCCTTTTACACAAAATTCCAAAAATAGCTGTGAAGTCTCAGTTTTGGTCAGTTTTGCTTTCACTCTCTGTGACCTTCCATGTCTGCCTTTTAAATTCTCATGCCTGGGGTTTTTATGTTAAATCTAAACTCCAGATTTGCAAAGCCTTTTGTTTTGTACAAACTTGTATTTGTTGTCTTAGAGCTGAGAATTTCTATCTGAAAAAAACTCTTCTCGAAAGTATTCAAAATTATACTGGTACCTAGTAAAGGTAATTTTCTTTCCATTTAATTTTTATGTCTCTTGATAATGTAGCTTGATTATGTATTTAGTCTTCACCACTTTATATCGCATCCTTCCATTTAATTACAAAATGGCTTGCAGGTTGTGTCCAAAGTGAGGGGATTTTTGCAAAGTGGAGAACAGAGGAAAGGGTGATGAAAGCATCACTGTTCCATGATGTTCCTGTTTTGGTGAGAGCCTCTCGTGAGTGACTAGAGCTGCTCAGCCAGGGAGCAAGCCCTCCTTCCCACCCTGTCTGTTGCTTTTATCGTTGGCTGAGAATATTGCAACACACAACTTACTGCAGTTTGTGGCTTGGAATCTTTTGTGCGGGATCCAGCTGTTTCCTCTCCTCCCTCCCTTCCACCTTGTAGGCTTTTTGGGTTTGGAAATTTTGTTTCCTTTTTATAAGTAACTGGGAAACTTGGCTCATGCTTTCAGGTTGGAAGGGCAATCCCTTGAAGATTTTTGCATTCCATCTTGTGGATAGGAAGATTACGATAGAGAGAACTTCTTAGGTTTGTGGTGAATGTGTTGATACAACTTCATGTGGCTATGAGAATGCCTTCTCTTCCTTCTTGGAGGAGCTGCTTTTTGAGACCTGCTTGGCAGTCTGTTTTTTTTTTTTTTTTTGTCTTTTTTATTTATTTATTTTCTGTGCTTACCTAAACAATTTTGTATCCGCAAAACTCTCCTACTTGAGTGCAGCTTGACCTTCCTTGGACTTGACTAAAGATGGAGGCTGCTGGCCTTCCTTCTAGCCCATGTTGCACGCTGTTGCACGAGTGATGCTGCACTAAGCCTTTCATTTCGGGCAGCTGATGGTGGCAGGGCTGTTTCCCATCTGCAAAGCGGTTAAGTCTTGATTCCCCAGCCAGGTGTTGAATGGGCAGAAAATTGGGAACAGCTGCAGCTTGACCCGAGAAGGGCAAACGAGTGGCTCCGGAAAGGTCTCAGAGACGCAGGCTGAGGAAAGCTTTAGAAAGAGCAAAGTCAAGAAAGCGATTACAAAGAAGGAATTTGAAAGCAGTGGAGAGGGGATGCAAGTTGCTCATTTAGCAGAGGCCAGACTGAAAGCCAGAGGCAGAGTCTTACCTGCTGTGGAGGGAGAGATGGCAGCCTTGCACTTGGGAGAAATAAGGTTAGTAAAATCCATCACGGGGAAGGATTTGGGTTGGGGTGTGCAGTTTTGGGATGTGACTTCAAGCTTGAGAAGATCCCTCTGTGTTACAAGTCAGGTCACAGACTGATAGAAGCTGGTGGCTCTGCAGGGCACTGGGCTCAGTTGGTAATGGCCCTGGGCTCCCATGTTGCTTCAGCTGGCTACCAGTGGGCAGCTAGGAGCAGTTGGGAGAGTCGAAAGGAACAGAGATCCATTAATGTCTGTTTTGCAAAGGTTCTCATGTCCCAGGGAGGGGAGAAATGATATCAAATCTGAAAGTTCCCTCCCCTTTCAAGTGAGAAGCCTTGGTATGCACAGAGTGAAAAGCTTCTGTGAACTAGGTAAATGTGATAGTTCTGAGAGATACAGAGAAAAACAGTGCTGTATTTTGTTTGCTCTAGTTAAGATTAGTCCTGATGGGCACTTTTCAGAATTAATACAATGCTTGGCAAACAACAGAACTGCCTCTTGGTGGAGTGGGCAGAGCTTTCCCAAGCAGCTAATGTGCCCAGAAAGTGGGGGCACTGGGTGGGAGCTTCTTCCCCTCCCCACAGCCTGTCTTTTCCACTAGATCATCTGAGATGCAGACATCCACATGCGTGTTTCCTTCTGCTCTCACAGGCATTACCTCTTCCATGTGAAGGATAAAATAAAGAGAAGAAAGGTGTTGAGAAGTGTTAGCGATAAGTGGAGAAATACTTCTAGTCTGTCATGAGCTTTCCTTACAATTCACGTCTTAGTTGTTACAGACTCACCTGTGTGCCTTGCTATTATTATTTAACCAGACATCTTCTGTTCTACAAAAAGATTTCCAAACACTTCACATTTTTGTTTCTGGACATACGACTGCAGCCTTGGGAATGCTGTATTGCCCAAAAGCTGTGATGTGTGGTTAGCTGTGTTCCTGGGCCATCCTCAATGGTGAAACTCGCAGATATGTACACTGCAAGCTGCATGCTCTTTGTGTGGTATAACCTAGTTCACATAACTTGCTTTAAATAATCCAAATGTACTTGCTGTCTTTGCTCTTTGAGGAAAAAAAATCTGTAGTCATTTTTCACATGTCCTCTAGCCTTCAGCTGTATTAACACGTGGTGTTTCTAGCCCTCCTAGTTAGGATAAAGAGGGTCCGAACTTTGTATGACTTTCTGTGGATTTGAAAATGAGGTGATGTTTAGACTGAGGAGGTGAAAGTCTGAAGCTGTCCAGTCGTAATTCTTCTGGAGGTATTTCTTGCAGAAAAAGTGTTTTTGTGATCACGTTTGCTTCCTTCTTCTGCATTCTAGTATCAAAACTGATACTGGGAATTGAAGCTTGGCCATTCAGAAATAAAATCAAAACTGATACCACTAGAATGAAAGCTTCTTGTCCTGGGGTTTAACTGACCATTTCACAACTCTTTTCCTTGATTGCTGCAAAATATAAAACAGTTTTCAGCTTATGCAGCAAGTTGTCCTTAGGATTTACATGTTTACATGTTCACTGTTTTTTTGAGCTGAGCTTTATTATACTACTTAATGCTAATTTAATTTTTTTTAATAAAAGAAAGACGGTAATGGCTCCACTGGATAATGAACACAGTTTTGTTGGTGGAAAGGAAGAAGCAAAGATTTCATTTAAAAGTAAGTGAATAGAAAGGAATAGATGATGACTGTGAAAGAGGATATGAGAGCTTTCATGTTGCTTGCCCGGTAACACATGCTTCCACAGGATTTTGTACAATGTGAAGAGACTCTTTACAGCTGCTCTGTTAATATCACAAACCTTATTTGAATAGTATGAACCAGAATGGGCTTGTCTGCTGTGCTCTGCTGGGCATGAAGGCCACCTTGGCATTCTTTTTCATTTTTCGTCTTCTGAGGGACCCACTTGTATATCAGAAAAATATGTGAAACATCTATGATACGTCATTCCCCATGGAGGGTGCTGCCAGGAGTACCCGGAGAAATCCCCAACAAATACCATGTTGAAACATGCAAAGAGAAAGTGCCCTCTGAAAGAAGATACAAACCAGGCTGCATAGCTCATGTTAAAAGAGCCTCTGTTCTTTATATTATTTTTTGCTTTCTCTCGGTAAAATTGTGGTGGAAAAGTTCTGTTGATTTGAGAAGCTGTTTTTCGTACTGTGGAGCTGGTCTATGCAGAGTTAGCAACCCCCTGTGTTTTTACAGCTGCATCTGACAGTAAGGTCTGGTCACAATAGCAGCAAACGTTGCTTCACGTTTGCTTTTCGACACGCTACTTTTTAACCACAAGAATAGATTATGTTTGAGCCAGTAGGCTTAATTTGTCAGTTATTTGCTGAGTTGACATGTCTCTTTGTGGAGGAGGGGAAGTGTCGTTTGGTCTCAGAGGTTCCTCATTTGAGGACACAATGAAGGTCTAATTTGCTTCCACACCGATCCAACTTATTTCTTTATATTTACCTCACCCTGTTCCATATTTATGTGCCACCACAACACTCACTGTTGCTGTTGAGGTTATTGAGGTTAGATAAAATATTTCTGGGGACTTTAGCAAGCCATGTAGTTATCTGAATGCAAGATAAAGCTTGATTTTGTTCTTATTTTAGAAATTAAATTGTAATATGCACAGGTTCTTTTTCAGTTAACAAGTAATGTATTTTAAAATAATGAGAACTTTTATTTACTCTGATGGGATTACAGGATACTCATGGTCATGTTAGTGGCTTGTAGATGGGGTGTTAGCAGACTAGATAAGGCAAAATGTGTACAAATTACATTATGGAAAGGACATGTTGCCATTTTTAGTGCATTACATGTTAACTTGTACTAGCCAAGAGCTTTGCACTGCTGTTTTTCTAGCCCATTAGTCCCATGGACATTTTGTTCATATGGCCTGAGCAAAAAAAAAACGGAAAAATATCTATTCAGCATGATTTTTTTTTTCTTGTGCATCCCTTTGTCTGCACGTGAGTCCAAGTACTTTGAGATAATTAACCAAAGGAATTTGAGATCTGCATGCCTCAAGCAGTGGAATGCGTTGTGAAATCTTGGAATAATACAATTTAAGGTTAACATTTGTTAAGTATTTAATGATTTTTTTTTTTTAATTACTGTAGCATTTTGGCGGGTATATTATCGACTAATTAAGTCTCAGTTACTTTAGCTTTTCTTTCAGCTGAAGTACAGGATCCTAGTTCAGAACTGATGCTGCTCAGGGGAACTGTGCTGAGGGGCAAAATGTGTTTTGAAAATGGGGAAAAAGAATGACTCCTGTGTTGATGCCAGACCTAATTTATTTCAGCTCATCAAATCCAGGTTTTAGAAGGTTTGTCTTGCAACAAGTTCAGAGTGCTACTGTTCTTGCTTGCTGTGAAAGGCGGCTTTTTTTTTTTTTTTTTTTTTTTCTTCCCTTTTCAACTTTTCTGGGGGAGGAAGTAATCTTCTTCCTCCCTTTAGCTCAGTGCTGAGGATTTATGGTAGTTGATGCTTAAAAGCCTTGGATTAGTTTTTTAACTTCAGGATTTTGGAGAGTGAAAATTAGTAAAGCATATTTTAAGGATTTTAAAAGAAAGTAGTTACTGAATTTTACAGAAATCTAGTACAAGTTATGTGTTGGCTGCTTGGGAGGGCACGCTAAAATTCCCTTGCTATCATGTGACTCCATTACCTTCGGCGATTCAGCGCTGTGCGTGGGCACGGCAGCAGCGGGGCCGTGCCCCCCTCGGCAGGCGGCGGGGCGAAGCGGGGTGCAGGTGTGCTGGCCCTGCCGGCGCGTTCCTCGCGTGGTGGGCGGGCGCAGAGCGGAGCTGAGGGTCCTCCCTGTTGATTGCCGTAAGCGTGGTACCCTGCGGTAGTTGCACTTGTCTGCAATTTGAATGGCACTTTTGCAGAGGTCTCTTCTGTTTAGATGTTATCTTTGCTGGTAAAAATTGCACGAGGAGCTAAAAAATACTGAAATGCCTTACTTGGTGAAGTGCAAAGCAATGCTGTCTATGACTTCTGTACGCACGCTGCAGGGTTATCCTGTGCCTGGCTAGCCTGTTGTCTCTTCAGACAGTCTTCACAACAGCCACGTGTCAGTGGGATACATTCTTCCTGCTCATTCAGCAGGAACTTTGCTCTAGACACTGCAGCAGCTTTCAGTAGCTTCTCCATTTTGCTGTAGTGTTAGCCCACGTGCTACTAGAGTAGGGGCTGTGAGACTCAGAACAGTTTCTGAGCTGAAATGGCCGGAAAAACCCATCCGCCTGTAGCGTGAATTTGGTAACTTACTGCTTTGCCAGATGAGTCTGTTCTACTACACCCTTCTGTGTCCCCTGATCGTAGATGTGAAGGGAAGGAAGGGATTTACCTGTGCTGATTGCAATAGAGAGAAGCAGCAGCCACAAAATTAGCATGTATGCTGCATCAAAACTGTGATGCCTGTGAGTCCCTGTGGTGGAATATGTGGTGAAAAAGCACTTCTTTATTTCTTTGTACTTCCAGATCTCTTACACAGAGAATGCTGGGTTCTCAAAAGCCTATTAGACCAGCTGAAATGTGACCTGAGCTGTAGCTGAGAAGTCAATTTATTCTGTGGTGAAACGTCCTCTGGCTCTCTCAGATGGGATTTTTCTTACCTGTAGGAGAAGTTACATTGTATTTTCAAGTAGTGCTGAGGACCAGAGGCAAACAAGCATTGGTAATTAGAAAGCCAAAGTCCTGGAAAGCATTTTGTTTGCACTGCTTTTCAATGGGGTGTGTTCATACTGTACACCTGAGTCATTACTGATAATGGAATTCAGACTCCTAAGTCACTTACTGTTTCCAAACCCACACCTAAGATAGGTAAACTGCAAGTGGAGCAGACTGTCCTGAAGGACTAACCCTCAGAAAAGCAGCATTTAAGGAAATCTGTGCTATTTCCACATGCAGAGAGAGAACCTGAAAGGATGGTGGTTCTTTCCCTCCCCACCTCCACCGGGCAGTGTGCGGTTCCCACCCTGTCACATCCTCTTGGGCCTGTAGATCAGCAGGGCAGCTGGAATGAGCCCTCACTTGCAGCCTGGAGGACTGACCTACCCGAAACTGGTTCTGTGCTGGCCTTGTGGCAGCTGGAGAGAAGGGCCAGCCCTTAGGGGCGGTGGTGCTGCTGTGTTCCTGTGGCGCTCCGGTGCGGGGTTACTGAGCACCCTCTCCCCAGGCCTCCTCCTTAGGGAGGCTGTGGGCAGCTTTACTGTCTTCCTTGGCTGGTTGCTGAAGGCAGATGGGTTTTCTACAAAGCTGGTGAGGAAACACATTGAGCCATTGCCCACAACAGTAGGTGGCCACATTAGCTTGGTCTGTCTTCTGAACTGGGTGGGGTAACCGATGTAATTGCAGTCCTGTGACTTCAGTCTTAGAAACATGGCTTTTACTTTGTGCAGAGGGCTTTGTATGAAGGCTCTCAACAGTTATTTTGTTTAAAGAACCATTAAAATCATTCTACATGGGCTCAAAGTCGTAGATGGGCTTAGTTTAAAATACTGTTGTTTAAAGAGCAAACTGCGATGAGCTAAAACCATATAAAAACCAGACAAAGTAAGAAATCCAACCGTCTTTGCCTCTTTTTTATTCTTGTGTTTATTTTGACTAGTGTTGTTACCCTATGTATGGTAACGCTTACACAGTGATGAAAGATTAAATAAAAGGAGAGTTTATTTTGGAAACAATAAAAGCGGATGTGAAAAATTTATTCTTTTACTTCTCTTGTTACATCTGCCAAGCTCGTGTGCACTGATGGAGTGCTTGAGAGCTGGAGAAGAGGGGTCAGGTGAAGATTAAGATACGTGATCATACCTTGGTAGTTTTTCATTTCCCTTCTTGTCCAAACTGCCATATTTTCTTTACTTTTTTTTTTTTTTCTAAATTGTTTACTTTTTATCTTGCAAGAACCCTTTTTGAAACGCCTTGCTTTCTCACACTTCAGTCATCTCAGTTAGGAAGCTGTTGCAGGGAAGGTCCCATGTGTTCTGTAGGAATCTGAAATATTAATAGAGGCTGTCAGGTTAGATTCTTTGTTTCTTTACTATGAAGAGAGTAGCTGTGGGATGGGCTTGGAGGTCAAAAGTTCATCTGAGACAGGAGCCTAAGATCTTTGCTAATTAAACCACCTACGTTTAGGGGCCAACATGTGAATGTAGGAATCGAGCTGTAATATAGTCTCTAGAGAAGCATTACTTTACTTACAGCTCTGAAACCCTTGATTTCCACGCCTGTTGAAAATGATGAATTTCTGTTTGTATTTCTGTACAGATTGAATATTTACTTAAAAAGCTCACAGAAGCAATGGGAGCAGGCTGGCAGCAAGAGCAGTTTGACCATTATAAGATTGCACTCAACACCAGTCGAGAGGGACTTTCTGCATGGGAGCTGATTGACCTCATCGCAAGTGGGCAATTTAGTAAAGGGATGGACCGACAGACGGTGTCCATGGCGATCAACGAAGTCTTTAATGAGCTCATATTAGATGTTCTCAAACAGGTAAGAATCACAGAGAACTGTTTCTTGGAAGTGGAATAATTTATTGCATAACTGGAAAATATTCAACTTATACTGAAATTTCTTTACCTGGAAGATCATGAGCGGGGGAAAATAGGTAAATTACCTGTAATAGGAGCTTGTTTTTATAAAAGAGAAATTGTGCTGCTGTTCAGGGTGTTGTAATTGTTGCAGTATTTTGAACGAGTTGCCATTGAGAGAGGTTGTTTTCAGAAAGAAGTGTGCCCTGATGGGAAACACAGCCCTTTTTATACTAGTGTCACTTGCAGAATAGCTGCAACACGCTGCCAGCTCTGAAACTGGTGACAGCTCTTCAGTCTTTGAAAATGCTTTTTTCTAGTTGCAGTTAGGTTGTTGCAAATGTAAGTTGTGCTGAAGATAACCTCTGTATTCAAACCAGGGGGTCTGGACAACGGACCTGCTGAAAGGGCTGCTCCTGAGTTGCCTCGCTTCAACAGGGCAAAAAGGTGTAGCAGAGCTCCAGAGCTCTCTCCTTTCTTGCTCTGCTTAGCAGGCTATGTGACTGACAGCTTACCTGTCCTCAAACACAAGAAGTCTGTCTGACCTTTAGATTCTTAGCAAACTTCTGTCAATCTTTAGTTTCTTCAGATTTCCAGCAGCTGGATTACCAGTTTAGGAATGACTTCAAAAACTGCATTTCTTTCGTGGGGAAGTATAAATATCATGGGGACCTGAGGGGTCACAGCAGAGCTTACCCAGAGAGCTATTTTAAATTGACGGTTAACTGACAGAGGATTTTTTTCACTGTTGATATCTTGGCTTCTTGGTGAGGGGAGAAACAAAGGCTTTCTTGGCAGGCTTTCCTAAGCTGTTCTGAAGAAATGATCAAAAGGTCTTGGCACGGGAAATTATTTTGGCATATCCACAGAACAATGCAAAAGTCTATTTTTGTTAACTGCTGGTTGCTTGTCGGAGGTGAGAGCTGGACACACACACATAGTTGAGGGCAAAATGAAGTCATTCTGCTGTTTAATACCAGGAAAATAAAATAACCAGCGTCAAGTCAGTTCTTCCACTTGAAACCTGTAAGGAAATCGGATTTCTTTTCAGTTCTGATTCTGCATTGTGTCTCTCTCGTCCCCCTCTTCTTTTTTTAATTTTTTTTTTCCTGTCTCCTTTCTTTCCTCTCTTGGTGGCTGGGCCTCTTTCTTAAGGATGTCTGAGTGCCTTCAAATGGTTCCTTGACACTAAAAATAGTTTGTGCCAAGATTTGGCCCAGTGCCTCCTGAACAGTCACTGGCTTAATGGAGAATGGAGTTCTCCGTGTGACTTACAGATGTCTGATTCGGTCACAGCTTGTACCATGATACCTTGGTGATTCACAGAATTGTCCTGTTTGTTGCAGTATTCGATTACTTCAAGGTATTAAGCAATGACATACTGTGTCATAGCCAAGTCTCAGACTATGCTTTTTGTTGTACACTTATCCTGGAGCTCTTATCTTGTGCTTGCCAAGTTAAAGGTCCTACAACTGGGTATGGTACTGGTGGATGAAACGCTGGGCGTGAGCTGGCAATGTGCGCTCGCAGCCCAGAAAGCTGACCGTATGCTGGGCTGCATCAAAAGCAGCGTGGCCAGCAGGGCGAGGGAGGCGATTCTGCCTCTCTGCTCTGCTCTGGTGAGACCCCACCTGGAGAGCATCCAGCTCTGGAGTCCTCAGCACAGGAAAGACATGGACCTGTTGGAGAGGGGCCAGAGGAGGCCACAAA
>JAAGNO010000058.1:0-14356 GCA_033439905.1 Ceryle rudis
GGCCGGCTGCGTTGGCACAAAATGGCTGACCATCGGCCATTTTGTTACCTTAGTTTTGCCCATAGTGACTTTGTGTCCTCACCTTGCTGGCGGGCAAAAATAAAAAGCAAACAGACCAAAGTAAACCCCACGAAACCTAAAATAAGCGGAAATAAAAATAAAAGAGGAAAGGTTTTCGGTAGCTCACCAGTGTCGCCGGGGTGGGCCACACACGGAACCGTCTGGAGCCGTGCGACTGCTGGCTGGCAGTGAGGAACCCGCTCAGAAAAAGCAGCAAACTGCCCCAAAAACACCTCGAATGTGCCCCGTGCCACCAGAAAACAAAACAAACAAACAGTAAAACAACCAAAAAACCTGATATTTACTAAACTATTCATGATGACAAAGTTGCTTTTAACTTCTAGGCCAGGGGAACCTCTCTGAAAAGCAAGGCCAACTGGCTTCCCAGACACCCCATCCTGGAGCAGACAGTAAAATATCACACTTTGGAAGAGTTAATCAAAGGTGTTCAAATAGGGAAAGGATATGGAAGAAAAAATAATCCAAGATCATTCTTGTGACACCCCCTGTCTCTCAGCAATGCTTTTTCTCCATGCCCTTTTAATGACGTAGTTGGTATTTCATATCAATGTTGTCGTATTTATTATTACACAATTAGCAGGTATCTTAATAACCAGCTACTCATCTATTAGGGGGTTGTTTCAAGTCCTATCAGATGTTTATAAACATCTGGATCATCATTAATGAATCTGGTATTGGTATCTAGAATACAGGCATCTGTGACCTGCTTGTGACACACCTTATCTTTTATTAACCCTTCATAAATCTGTTATTAAAGGTTGCCGCAAAGGTAACGTTTTTTCCAAAGGTTTGTGAATTTTCCTTGTGAATCAGCAGATAATTTAAACTCTTCTGAAGAAAAGCGAAATCCCAGGATTTTTGTCGTAAAAGTAAAACAGGCGCTCTCGATATCTTGTGGAGTAATTTCTCCAAATTACTAAAAATCAAGAGATATAAGAGGAAACAAATATCCTGCTGGTTTATTTTTACCTGTTCCATACTCAATTCTATAGGCTAACTCAAAAATCTAAAGAAAGAAGATCCCTTCCTATAATACCCTCTAAATCTTCTCCATTAATACTGGTTTTCCTTCTCGTTGTTCAGTTCAAAAGCGGCTCAGGAAAGGTTGCTCAGGTACCATCCACCCCTAATGGAGATTTGAACCAAAATACTGAATTTGCAACGCGAGCCACCCGCCCAGCGCCCACACATGCAGCCCCAGCACCAGGACCACCGGCGCCCGTGCGATTCTCTACATCGTCCGTTTGCAAGCAAGCCAAGCAGATACGGAGGCAAATACCTTTCTGTGCAAGAAAAGCGATTTCACCTCTTTCTGCTCTTCTCTCCAGATGTCCGGGCAGCCCCTCAAGGTAAGGTAGGACGATCACCCCAACACCGATGCCTTATCAGAGCCAGATCCCCCCCACGCCACCAGACAGAGATCTGCTCCTCCGAGCATCTGTGAATGGAGAGACGTGACTACTAACTCCAAGACATCCAGGCTACTGAAGGAAATGCAGAATCACTTAAAAAAAAAAAAAAAAAAAAATTTTTTCTTTTATTTAGTGCATGTTCTGGTATTTTTGCCACGCTTCTGCACAAAATTAACTTGGTAACACCACCAAGTTCCCTTAAACTTTCAAGGCATGTTGCTGGTGATGGCGTCTCTGTTGTGTATCACACCTTAACGTGTGCAGGATACACACGTCGGTGCAGTAAGCAGCTTGTTATCGCAGTACAGCTCCATCCTCGTATGAAAAGCAAGGGCTTAAAAAGCCAAGAGCAGCTATTTCTTTTAATATTTAAATTAAGAGTTTGTATTCTCCCGAGGTGAAAACTTTCAAGGCAAGAAGACAATAAACAAAACAAAAATCCCTAATAAAAAGAAAAAAAAAAAAAAAAAAGAAAAAATAATAATAAATCCTCTGGATCACATCAGCTCAATCCAGGCACGGCCAGATCCATGGAAAGGTCAGATCTCAAATTCACCAAAAGCAAGAGGACACACAACAGGTTAAAATGCTACCGTCCGGCAATGACCGGCTCTAATCGCACCAAGCCGATGTGTAAAACCATCCGCCCGTCCCAAAACAAATTAGACAACAGTGCTCTCTGGTACTTTATAAATACGGAAGAAAAGAGGGCTGGTTTATTGAATATAGCGAACAAACCTTTCCGTCCGGCTATACCGTGCAGCCCCGCGGCTCTGCGTGCACCCAGTAGCCTTACGCTGCTAATACAAAAGCTCAGTTTGGCAATTCCAGGCATTTTCAGTGCTCAACAAACGCCAAAACTACCCACTCTCTGCCTCTGACTTTGGTCTCGTTCCAAAAGGTCCTTTTTTTTTTTTTTTCTTTTTTTTTCTCTCTCCTTTTTTTTTTTTCTCCTCTCTCTCTTGCTACAGCCGGTGCCACGTAGAGACGGGAGAGTTGGGCTTGAACATGGCCGCAGCCTCCAAAAAAGAGCCAAGTCCCAGCGTCCTGGCTTCCCCCTTCCAGACAGAAAACAAAATGGCCATGCAGCAGCCATTTTGTTCACTGCGGGATGGGAGGGAGAAGGGAAGGGAGGGGAGACGCAGGCCAGGCGGGAGCACACGGGAAGGATGGGGGGGGGAGAGGGGAGAGCGTCAGTTCGGCAGGAACCCAAAAGCTCTGCGGCGATGCCCGGGCGCGTCCTCCCTTCCTCCCACCGGGGCTGGGCGGCCCCGTCCAGCACTGTAGTGGGACCCAGGCGGAGGGATGGATATGGGGTCAGCTTTTCCAGCCCTCCCAGGCCAGTTGAGCTCGAGTTGTCCAGCCTAACAGGGGTTACACTGCCTTCCCTGGGCTCGGCTGGCACCTCAATGCTGCCTGTGGCCACCGCTGGCACCGTGGGGCTTGGGCTCTGCAAGAACTCCCGATGGGAGCTGGGCAGGAGAGCGGAAACCAACCCGGTAACGTCAAACTCCTGAACTTCCCTGGGCAGGAAACGGTGTAAATAACACCCACGGGGAGGGGGAGAGGAACTCGGAGCAGGCGAGGAGGCCTTGGGGACAGCGGCTTAGCGGCAGCATGGCCTCTACAACCCAGATCCTAACGGCACCTGCGTTGCGGAGGCCCTGGGGAGGAGCAAGACGAGGTTTCCTCGCTCGTTCTGTGCCTCAGAAAAGGAGCCACACAGCTGAGGCCCATGCAGGGTCCAGGCTGGCCTCTGGTGATGCCTCTACACTCTTGAGCAGGAGACCGTGTGGGCAGCTGCCTGGTACCTGTCCATGAAGCAGGGTGCAGATCTGTCCCTGTCCCTCGATGCCCACCAAGGGCTGCATGAGTGCTGGAGGACAGGGTTTGCCGGCAGCCCTGCCTGCCCAGTGACCAGCCGGCTCTCTCCAGCAGTACCTCGTGCCTGCAAAGCTCCTTGCGAGCTCCACAAGCTTTATCTGTCTTTCTGCCCTGCCGCAGACCAATGCCATGGTGCCCATCCGGGCAGCATGGCTTGAAGGACCACAGAAGCATTTCACCCAACACTCTTCTCCCTAAAGCGCAGAGTTCAGCGCCCACGTAGCAGCGTGGGCCAGTGAGCTGCGTAGATGTATCCCACCCCCCACCACGGTGGTTAAGTCCCTTCAAGTCCTGACCAGACTAGAGGTTTTTAAAGCAAGGCAAGCACCTCCTGACCTTGTGTGGGCACACCCAGACTGGGAAGCCGCTTAGGAACACACAAATCAAACACCCCCTAGGCTTTCTGCTTCTTGAGATAAGTGGTGGAAATCAGGACTATTCCCAGGGTTTAGGATGGGTGAGAGCTCCCAGTTACAAGCCCTATCCCCTAAGGATGCAGGGAACTGGAAACGCCAAAACCTAGCACAGTTTTGAAGCTCTTACAGACCCGGGAGGAAAACCCCGTACGGAAGGTTGTTAACTGGCGAAGGCACTTTGTGACAGGGTCACATGGGATAAAGCACTGGAGGCTAGACCTGCTGAGCTTGATTTATTCAGCAGGGAGGGCAATTTCTCTGCACAGTATTTCAGAGAAGAATCATAATCCCAACATCTTGAATTATCTTGTGAAGAAACCTAAAATCCTTAGATTTTTTTTTTAATAACCACCATTCCTCACTCCCTGAGTCTCCCCAACTTGCTGCAAAGTGCTTCAAGATGTCCAGGTGAAATTGCTTAATGGATTTATTGCTTAATTTGCTGGGATTGATTAGACTTCTTTAAACGTCCCTGAAAATTAAGCATCACCTGGAACAAACTCTATCAAGGGCCTGCCCAGCCTGGCTTCTCATGGTGGTTTGGTGGGGAGCCATGAGACTTCTGAGGTAGGTTTGTGCACTTTTTATTACCCTTGTATTTTGGGGAATTTGGAAGGTATTTGAGCGATCCGAGCCTGGTTTATTTTAATAGGATTTGGGAAGGCAAGGCTCATAAGAAACCTCTGGCCTTTGCACTGAAAGAATATTGCGCTGCTTGTGTAACACTCTTCCAGGAACAACATCAAGGAGGCTTGCAGAATGAAGACCAAAGGGCTCTAGTTGCCTACAGGTCAAGAAATGGCCATGTACAGCATGGTGGTTTGAAGCTAGGAATGAGAAGCTGCTTTAGCTGCTCTGGCGCCAAATAGCCTCATTTAGAAACACCGCGGTGAGGTGTGTGTGCTTTGGAGGCCCCTGGAGGGGAAGGGATCGGAGTAAGCACGGGAAGGAGATCGCGAACGCACCGGTTTTGTGGACCTGAGTTGCTGGGAGAGCTGAGATGCTTTGTGTTGGGAGAGGGAGGTGTGAATACAATTTAAATGCCAGAGCTTTACAAAGGACAAGGGAGGTGTTGCTGAGCAGGGGGATATTTTTATAGCTTCCAGTCTGGGCTGCTGTGGACTTAGTAAATTAGTGGTAAATTAAGACATGGTTGTAAAATGAGTCCCTTCTACAGGACAGGTCGCTCACTCTTAGGGCTGTCTGATTTCAGGTGCTGCTGTTGTGGCCACACCAGAGCTCGTGTTCAAGGCTCACCCTTGACATTGCTGTTCAAGCTTCCAGTGTTGTGAAGGTCTTACTGCCTGGGTGAAAGCCAGGAGCAGG
Organism: Ceryle rudis; assembly: GCA_033439905.1. NCBI lineage: Eukaryota > Metazoa > Chordata > Aves > Coraciiformes > Cerylidae > Ceryle > Ceryle rudis. Next base: position 5,120 of record JAAGNO010000058.1, read on the forward strand.
GGGGACCAGTAGGGCACATGGGCCCATACTTAAGCCCCAGGAGACTCTCTTCCTCAGGAATGAATTGTTGAATGCAGGAGTCGGTTCTTGTTCTCCTACACATGTATACTTGCTGCCAAGGATTGTCCCTTGATAGTAGGTAGAGCAAAGCTGGGTGGGGAGAACAAAACACGCCTTTCTGTTTGTGATCTGGACTTGTGAGCAAGGGTCCGTGATGCTGTCACGGGTCTTGCAAGCCCAAGAACTCTATCCTTGTGCTCTAGCTCTGTGTGTTCCTACCACATTGTAAAGCTGTGGAAATCAGCTGCTCATCATCATGTGTTGGAGTTGGTGATTCCGTCCGCATCAAAGCTTCCCCTCTGGCTCTTTGCTGGAGCCTCTTCAGGTCTTGTCCTGCTGGTCTAGTCATGTCCCAGTGACCTCATACAAGCCTAGCCCCACCACCATGCTCTCTCCTCCCTGCACTGGCCTTTTTGCTTCTGGGTGATGAAATTTAGAGTGGATGAAAAGGCGAGTAAGAAGCAAAGGGATTTAATTCATTTGCCGACAAGAAATCGGTTCCTTGAGAGTGGGGAAAAATGGCATCAGCTTTTTTCCTTGGTGCAAACCTGTGGGTGAACCAGGTTGCCTTCTCTGGCTGTATTCGGATGGATTCTTTTCTTCTCCAGGTTTGTCCAGCAGCACCTTTCCCTGCTGGGCCTGAGCCCTCTCTTGGGAGTCTTTAGGACTCCTCTATTTCTATCTCAGGGGACCTATGTACATAAGGCAGCAGCAGCAGCAACAACAAAATCATTTGAGAAGGGAAAAAAAACCGGTGAGTCACTTTGCCTCTGGTTCCTCCTTTGGGAGATAGATACTCCCTACCTGGAATGCTGAGAATGTTAATTAGTTAATGTGCTAATTAACCAAATGTGCTTTGAACAATGGAATTGCTTGAGGTGGAAGATCTCTTGAAGGTCTAAGTCTAATACTGGCTTTAGCAAGGGTGGGCTCCCAGTTGGTATCAGCTGGGACACCTTGCCCTCAGCCAGAGAGAAGAGCATTGAACTTATCTCCGTTGTTCATGCTGTTGCCACAGCGCATCTGAAGCACGAATGGTCTGTGTCCATCCAAGCTCTTCTATGATGCTTCTCCCATCAAAGCTGAAGATGCAGATGACTTTCTTCTTGCAAATGCAGCTCTGGGGCTCCAGACCAAGGAAGTGGAGAAACCCAAGCCTGGGTTTTTTTGACCATGTTGCCAGTCTTTTAGGTATGCACCCAGCAGTCTGGTTGTGACCTGTACTCCACCTGCCACTGGAGGACTGCACAAATTCAAGGCAGTTTCTCCTCTCTCTTCCAGAAGATGGATGGTGGTAGAGAGCACTCTGCCTGCTAAAGTAAGAGGTGGCTTCACTTTCCTCACCACTGGGACCCATCCCAGACGGGATTTGGCGTGGCACCTGCAATGAATCCCGCACACTAAACCATATTTAAACTTCGTCCAGTCCTGAGCTCATCCAAAGGCCATTTTGTGCAGCTTCAAGTGCCTTCTGTGTCTACAGAGGCAACTGAGCAGTGAAGTCAAAGCCCCCAGTGGAGGCTGTAACCTAGGTCTGAAAGGTTCTGACAAAGATGTAACCACCAGAGCCAGTGGAAGTTGTTTACCTTACCCAGGCATGAATACAGCGACCCATCTAGAGCCTGCACGTTGTCAGGGTGCCGAAAGTTACCCCCTAAGAGTGAGACTGTCCCCAGGCCATCCTGTATGGGCTGGGTGGAAAAAAACCACTGTGACAGTTCTGATTGCTCGGGGAGCCGAGGTTGAGTTTGATTTCCAAATGTGAGACTAAATTTAAATTCTTCTTCCACTCCGGTTCTGCGAGCTCTGAAGCTCTGCAGGTTTAACTGGGTCCCTCCCCAGCTGGCAAAGAAAATCCAAGGCGATGTCACAGCCATTTCTTCTGTGTCGCATTTATACAAGGCAAAGCAAGCTGTAAATCATAATTAGTCAAGGAAGACCCTACCGTCTGAAAAATACATCCCTCTTTCTAGTCTGAGGCGGGTGTTGTATTAGACTCTTAAGGGCTGAGTTTTCCAAGCTGCATTTTCAGCAATGAGCTGCTGCTGAAAGCAGGCCCCCTAAAATAAGCAAGATTAGCAAATGTTCCCACCTCCACCAGTTCTGACGATGACACCAACAGACAGATTTTTCATCACCCTTTTGGCTGAGCCCTTCTGGAACCACGGACAGATTTTCTACAGGCAGAATTCTTTACAAAACTCCCCTTTTCCAACACAGCAACTGTATGGATTCCTAATTGCAGCCAAGTTTGACCACAGACACCATAACACAGATCCATCTCTCTTCCCTCTTTGTTGATGCAAAAATGCGTTGGAGAAATAATCTCAATATGTCTTTTGCTAATTGATGGTGCTGTCTTGGCTTCGACCCATCAGTTGACTGGCCATCCTCAACTGTCACTTTCTGAACCCAATCTTTTTCTGCTTGTTTATCTTCCCTGACCTTGTTTGCAGACAACCACCACCCAAACCCCTCTCTCTGTCCAGGGAGTAGGATTTATCACCTCCGTTTCAGGAGCGGCAGAACACAGAACAACGTACGGCCTATGCAAACAAGTACTGCAGTTTTCTTTTGCTTTTCGTTTACTCCTTAGTGGTATATCGGTACATTCCAAAACAAACACAAATCGGAAGGTTTAGGACCCAGGGAGCAGTCCAGAGCAATATAATAGGCGCTGAAGACAGGTTGCATTTAGAAGTTAAGCAACAAGTACCCCTTGAAGAAAATGAAATGTTTAATCTGTGATGTGCACCTCAAATGTTTTCTGGCCAGTGATGATATTTTGGTGGTCTGCAGATGGCAGAAGTTCAGGTGCCTGGATCACTTAACACCACACGCAGGAGAGATCTGGGCTGAGTGTGCAGACTGCTCTGGGTAGGGACCTTCTTTATTGCCCACGTGTGGACAGCACCTAGTACAATGGATCCCTCGAGACACCGTAACGTCCAAATGCGACACAAGTAAGAATTAAAATATGTTCAGGGTGACACTGAGCACACAAGATGCCAGGACTGGGAATTAATAGCCTTAGATTTTGTCCTGACTGTGTCACCAAGCTTGACCTTTCAGAAGGCCCTAAAGGACTACTCAGGCTTGTGCCTCTGCATTATGAAAAACCATTGATCCACACACCAGCTCCTCCTTGGACTGCATTTCAGCCCAAGCTGACACGTTGGCCTGGCAGCCAATTTAGGGCTGCCACATGGTTTTTGCTTAGTTGGACAAGATTGCTGAGGAAAAGAAGGTGGGATGAATCCTCAGGATCCTGCACCAGCAACTTTACCCAGCGTTCCTACAGAGCACAACTGAAAGCCCAGTCCCTTCTGTGACCACGTGGGCACCATATAACCCGGACTCGGGATCCTAGGTGACAAACAAGATTTTACAAGCCTGGCAGATGAACATAATCCACCTTTACCTGCTTGCAGTAAAGCTGAGCTCAGAGGAGCAGGCAGCATCTGGAAAGCTGAGCTTATCAGCGCGTTACAAAGCTCCCTTTGAACTTTTGTTCAAAGCCCTTTGGAGAAGACGCCCGCCTGCCCTCCCGCCCTCCCAGGAGGTGGCTGTTCCTGGGCTTGGTCGGGCTGTTTGCAGCAATCAGAGCCGGTCTGTTGGCTGCAGCTCTCCCGAGGCTCCCTCTGGCCTGACCTACGCTGCTGAGCCTGGTGGGGAGAGGCAGCAGACGCCGTCACGGTATCCACAGCTCAGAGTGAGCCTTGTTCTCAGCCTGCCTGGGGTGGCCATGGCAGACACGGATAAAACCAGAGCCCAGGAGGCATCTGCCTGCAACACGGCGGGAGCTGGTGATGTGCAGGGATGAGCAGATGGGTTGATTACACAGGGAGAAATGGACACTAATCGTATCCAGCTTTACCAGCTGCAGGATTTCCTCCCGAGCCCTGAAGGACAGGAAGCCCTTTACCTGCTTTGTTATCCTGTCTCTGTTCGTTAGCCCCTTCCCCTGCCCTGGGAACCATATCTCGGACTAATCCCCTGGGCAGGGGAGGGCCCAGACTGCAAAGCTGAGCTGCAGGTGGGAGCTCCCGCAGTGCACATGGCTGGATCCAGCCCCAGGTCAGGGTCCTGTCCTGGCTGACAGCTCCACCAGCTCGCGTTTCCCTGCTCTGGGAAGGGGAAGAGTTGCCAGACTCTTCTTCTGACGCTGCCTCTCTGAATGGCCAAGATTTCCAGACTAATGAGAGCAAGTTGTGCAATGAAGACCACGTTGGGGTGTGACACACTGTGTGTCTCTACGTCTCTGCTGAGATACAGCCACTCCTGGGATGGTCTCGTGCCTGTTGACCAGCACAGGGCTGATGGAGCCAGAGAGTGAAGGAGCTTCTGCAGAGGCAATGCCCCAGCAGGCTGTAGGATGAGTGGCCAGACTGAACTGGGAGGTGATGCTGGAGACATGATCTTACTCTGGGAGACTGAAACATGCCAAGTGGCCAGTTTTCATCGCCTGCTTTTGTGCAGCGTCAGTTTGGAGAAAGGAGCAAAACCCTCATGGGTTTGATGATCTTAAAGGTCTTTTCCAACCTAAACAATTCTATAATTCTATCGGTGACCCTCTGTGTCCATCACAGCTCTCTTCAGCTGCAGTGATGCACTCCCAAGGCCGTGTGGCTGGAGGGATGATCCCAGGCATCCTCCCTGTGGGGCTGCTCAGCTCCCAGGCTCTCAGTCCAATCCTTCTCCCACAGCCAGGAGCCCTGGGAGAAGAAGTGCCAAAATTCAAGCTGTTGATCGTGTTGGTATCAGCACCTGCCCAGGCTTTTGGTGGAGTTTCCATGTGCAGAGTGCAGCCTGCTTGAAATGTGTTACAACCCAGGCTGTTGTTCTAAGCTGAGCTGCCACTTGCCTAGCACAAAGCAAGCCAAGACTGAAGGAGAGAACTGCTCCCTGAATTCTCAGTGCAACTTCTAAATCCTCCCTGCCCACCTCAAGCCTCAGGTCCCCACTAAAATATCAGCATAGGCCATCAGACCAGACCCAGAACGGTCAACCAAGTCAAAGGCAGTCATGGCTGCCCCACAGAGTCTTTAAGCTGGGAGGAGGAGGAAGAGGAAGCTCAGTGCTTGCCATGGTCATGCAGGTGAGGAGAAACCTCCTGCATGGGCTGGGGCTGCCCTGGGATGTGCTGCCACCTCCCTTGGGCTGGCCCTCGGTCCCTAAGCCCAGCAGGAAGGCGATGCTGATGTGCTGGCAGCATCCACAGGAGAGAACAGCACTGGTGGGAATGAGCAGGAGAGGTGTTTGCAAAGCCACCACCCCACAGCCAGGCTACGGACCTCCCCAAACCAAAGGCTGTTACGAACGGGGTGATATTTAGCTGTCATCATCATAATGATGTAACCCCCTTAGACTCCACACACCTCTCTTTATGCAGCGTGTTGGTCACGCCCTTTGCTGGACTACTTCTTCTCTCAGAGTTTCTGTGGCCAGGACTACCTCGTCGGGACCCTAGCATGCCAAACCCAGCATATCTCCTGGGCTTTCCAAGTGCAAAGCCAGACAGCGCAGCTCAGTGCCCATGAGCAACCCTACAATAACAAGCCGGCTGCCTCGCTTTGTCCTCGCGGACCTCACCTTTTGCAGCAGCCAAGTATCTTCAAAGATAAACAGTAGCCATGAGCAACTCCACAATAACAAACCAGCATGATGGAAAAAAGTGGAGGGAAATTGAGAAATGAAAGAGGTGGGACAGAGGGAAAAAAAACACAGGAAGGAAAATGGATTATATTGATTCTTCCGAGGACCAGCTGTGGGGTGGTACGGAGGCCGAATCAGATCCAGGTATCTCTGGCTACTGTGTGTCCCCCCACGGTGCACAATGGTGCCAGATCAGCTCTCCCTTGGATGTGTTTCTACAAGGATCCCATTAAACTCCTGTCCCCAGATCCATTGGGACAATTCGTGGAAGAGCTGAGGATGGAGCCCACAAAGGCTACATTTGGTCTCCCGGCCTTTTACCTGCTTCCTTCCCCCCCCAGAAGTGGTCACTGGAGTGGCAAAGCTGATTGCATGGCTGGCCCAGCCTGGGAGAAGCTGGTTCCCTCAGATCTGGCCTGTGGAGACACAGAGCACAGAGTTTTCTGCCGCTATAAATTAGGCAATTTTCACCAAGGCAAGTTCTGCTCAGAGTTTTGGGGTTTGTTGGGTTTTGGTTTGTTGTTGGGTTTTGTTTGGTTGGCTGGTTGCTGTTTGGTGGGTTTGTTGTTTTTTTTTTTTTTTTTTTTTTTAAGAAAAAAGGAAATCACAATCCAAACTCTGCCTTGGCCAAATCTGTCCCTTTTAAGGAAAGGAAATTTCCCAGAGCCACCCTCGATGAACCTGGAGGCTCAATCCTGCTCTCGGGAATGTCAGTGTGAATCCAGAGTGGCTCTGCTGACTGCTGGGGGGTTATAGCAGTCAAAAGAGGCTTGAGCTTCGGAGAAAAGCTCCTGGTCTCCTGCCTGGAGATGGAGCAGAGCTCAGACCAGAGCTGTCTGAGAGCAAACCTGGGATTCAAAGGCAACAAGCAGCAGAAATATCCACCTCCCAGTTTCAAGAATTCTTCCTTTTTGCTCAGCCACATTCTGGAAGCACAAGCCCTATTTTACTGGGAGCTGTGTGGAATAAAACAGCTGCGTCCCTTGGCCGGATGGTTCTTCCAGGGGTGCCAGATGTTTTGCTTGGGACACGTCAGAAGTGTCTTGCTTGAGTTCAGATTTTCTCTCCTCTCATGCTGCCCACTGCAGAGCCTGCTGGAGCTTCTGAGGGTTTTTTTTTAATATCTGCCTTCTACCAGTTTCTCCCAGGGAAGAAATAGGGAGGGCGAGCAAACTGGGAAAGGTCTGGCTTCACCCCAGCCTCTGTTTGTATAAATAATCCTCAACGGGAAATCTGGACTGAGAGCAAAATGCTTGTGCTGTCTTGTCCCTGGCATTAAAGGGTCTGGATGTAACCTGGGGTGTGAACACATCCTGCTGAAGAGACGTCCCAGCACATTTTGGGGGTCAGACCCCTGGAACGACTGATTGCTTCCAGCTTGGGAATTTCAACTTCCAAACCAGCCGCAGGGTGCTGTGAAAACCTACCCCCAGCTGCACCCAACAGCGCAGGTTCAGAGCCAGACCCTGGCTGCACAAGGCCATGCAGCTCAAGGTCGGGTCAGGAAGATGTGCAACACCCAGGACAGCCTCTCTGGGGGACAAGGGGCGGGGGAGGCAATTTTGAGGGATGGGCTGACAGGGCCAGTGCAGGCTGGCGGGAGCAGGGCTGGGACGTTCGGGTGCTTTGTGGCCGGTTTGAAGGCTTTACCGTAGGGCCACGCGATGCTCGCTGAAAAAGGGTTGTTTGGGAGAAGGGCAGAGGGGGGGAAGGAGGAGGAGGAGGAAAAACTTGGTGAAGGGGGGGGTGGGGTGGCTTTCATGGCTCCCGAGTGCCTGCGAAGTGCATGACGGCCCAGGAAGGAGGACCCTGCCCTGCGAACAAGCTGCTTTTGTTGCGTCCCAAATGGGACACAATTAAGTTTGACAGAAAGAGGGCAGGTTCACACGTGGTGGGGCCAAACCCCCGGGCTCGCTTACGGCCAGGCAGACCTGGAGAGTTTCGGCACGGCGCTGCCAAATCTCACCGGGGTGCGAACCTCCATGAGGCAGGAGGCTCTGGGTGGCCCTGTTAATCATCCCGATGCCTTCGCAAAGCAGCTTCCTCCTAGAAGCACCCAGCTCGGTCCGTCTCCAAAGCCTAAAGGCCGCCATCATGCCAGGAAAAGCCGCTGCCTCCCGCCCTGCTGCTGGGCATCTCCCGGCCCTGCCGCTAACCCTGGCACACGGTGCCAGCATGAAAAACAAGCCAGCTTCTAAACAGTTAATGCTGACAAAACCAGACTGCTCGAGTTCCCTCCTTTCCAAGTCGCTCCTGGTGTAATTCACCACCTCTAAAATCAAATAAAATTATCCTCCTGCTCTGACCTCGCCTGGGTGTCCTTCCCCGCCTCACTCCCATCCTCCCTCACCCTCCTTCCACCCTTCCCGTGCCCCCACCCTGTGCTGGCACGGCCGGCCGGGAGCACGCGCGCCCGGGCACCGCTCCGCTCGGAGCTCCCACCACGTTAGCTGCGGCTGCCATGTTGAACTGCAAATCCGACATGATTCGACAGATTTTTTTTCCCTCCTCGGCGGTGCCCGCTGGGGAACTAAAGAAGCACCCACACAACGTGCTCCCAGCCCCGGGTGGCTCTCCGAGACGTCCCGGCTGGCAGGGCGAGGGCAGGGAGAGAAATCACCCTCCAGTCCTGCTCCAAACAGTGCACGTAGGGACCTGCCTTGCTGCTATACAACCCTCTCTATAGGAGACGGATTTGAAAGTCAGATGTTATAGCACCAAGGGCCGGAGGTTTGGACGGGAAGGGGTTTTGGGGAGAAAGCAGGTTACGGCAACAACAAAGCGACGGAGCGACTGGGGAATGAAACATTATTTCAAATCAAAGGCGAAAAAAAAACCCAACCGCACGAGAGAGAGAGAAAAAAAAAAAAGTAAAAAAGCCCAAAATTAAGAGTGAGGTTCAATTTCGTACCAAGGCAGCAAGAGAGACGCACCGTGGAAGAGAGTGGTTTTGTTGTTGAGTGGTGGCTGGATTTAGCTCCGCTTATCCGGACAATCATCGGGGAAGGATCCTTTTCCGAGAAAGGCCAGTTTGAGTGAGACAGCTTTTTTTTTTCCCTTCTCTCGCTCGCTCTCTCCCCTTTCCTTCTCCTCGCAGCTCAACGCCAAGAAATGGGCGGTGCCTGGATGCCAGGCTCCATCCGAACAAGACACCCAAGGCCAACAGAGGCTGGCACAAAGGCGAGCTGGCAGGAATTCCTGCACTCGGAGCCGCGCGCCCACGGGACGAGCCCGCCGCCTCCCAAAAAACCAACCTCCGACACCGCCCGCTCCGGAAAGTTGCCCCGTTGGGCTCTAAAACACCCTGCCAGGCTCATGCACAGGGGGAAAAAAAAGGACGAGGGAAGGAAAATATCCACGAAAAAGACCTTCCTTTGCACCAAGGCAGGTTAAACAAAAGGCCTGGGGAGGTGGATTTATCTTTTTTTCCCACCCCCCCCGGGCTCTTTTCCCGCCTGCCTGGTCCCCTCCCCCCTCCTTTTGCCCTCCATCACTGGCCCCCTCGCCCGTTGGCCAGCCCCT
>JAAGNO010000059.1:24998-35701 GCA_033439905.1 Ceryle rudis
AGACTCCACAGCCTCTCTGGGCAGCCTGGCACAGGCTCCCACACCCTCCCACCAAAGAACTTGCTCCTCCTGCTCAGCTGGAACCTCCTGGGCTCCAGTTGGTGCCCCTTGGTGCCCCTTGTCCTGTGGCTGGGCACCCCTGACCAGAGTCTGTCCCCATCCTCTTGCCCCCTCAAGGGGCCCTTGAGCTCTTGCTCAGCATTGCTCAGCTCCCCATTGATCCTCCTGCTCACCTCCCACTGTCCCACCTGGGGACGGGGCAGAGCAGAAACAGATGATGTGGGAGCACTCAGTGGAGGCCCGTGGGGCTGAACGGGTGTACTCAAAGGGGTTCACAGGTTGAATTTGCCTACAAGACGGTTTTTAACCTACCCATTTAGCTTTGCAATCTGGGTCAGGCTGCAGAAGAAGTGAGAGCAACAGGAGATTTGGTCCTACCTGAAGGAAGATGTTTTCTGGTTTCAGTGCCACCCGAGTGCTATCCAGATGCAAGCCCAGAGAGCGTGTTGAGGCTCTTTGGAGTCGGGCACTTCCATCGACTGTGGCAAAGCCTCGTGTGCCACCCCGTGTGCTTTGCTTCAGGGGCAGCAAGGGGGGAGCTCAAGCCTTGCTGCTCATCCAGGCTCTTGCGAAAAGAGGCCGTGTGCAGTTTTAATTAAGCTACGGAGAAGAACTGGTTTTTACGAAGATTAATAGGTCTATCTTTTAATTATGGGAAAATAATAGACTAGAGAGCTTGGAAAGTGGGAGGTATCAAAAAGAGAGGATTAAAAACTTTAAGGAAGCTGAGTGAGACTATATTTTTCTGTACTTACAAATTACAGAAGATCATCCCCATTAATAATGATCGGAAAAATAATAAAATACCTTCGGCCGTATATGACAGCTTAACATTAAAATCTATTCTTTATGCTTGTTGAGTAGAGAATTTCTGATTACAATCATCAGTTAAAAAATAAATTGTTCTCTTTTCCAATCTTCTAAGTTTAAAAATAGAATAATTATCTTCTGAGTTCAGCTATAGTTTAATCAATACTTTTCTAAACAAAGTAAAGGTAAAAAAGAGCCAAAAGTCACTTTTATTTAATGATTGTTATGCTTCCTTAGTTGTGCTGCCCTGTTATTATTAACTTCTAAAAATAATTGGTCCTGTACATGGATTTTTAAAGTCACATTGCAGAAAATGCTGCCGTGATGAGTGGCAAGCTTGGAAAGAAGCACAATTTAAGGAGACGAAAGGGAGAAAAGAGGGTTGGAAGGGACCTTAAAGCTCATCTGGTTCCACCCCCCTTGCCATGGGCAGGGACACCTCCCACTGGAGCAGGTCGATCCAAGCGCCATCCAGCCTGGGCTTGAACACCTCCAGGGAGGATCATACAAAATGTCTGTGTAAAACCTGCTCTTTCATAGAAAATTACGAAGGTATGGGGGGAAAAAAGACCAAGCCTTCATTTAAAGGGGGAGAAATCCTTCTTTGTCCTTATTTGTGTTCCTCTGCAATAACTGCCATGCAGCAGCATCACCTCCCGTGGCCAGGGTGACCGTGCAGTCCGAGCTGCCTGCAGAATCCTCGCAAGCGGTAGCAGCGTTTTCAGAAATGAGAAGTGATTTGCCAACAGAACAGGATTAGATTTGTTAGATTAGAAAACATTTCCGGGATGAATCACTTGATTGCTTCTTCCATGGAGCAAATATGCACTTTAGCCGTTGCGTGTCGCCTACCTCGCAGGAAAACCCGGCCTCTTGGCTGATCTCCAATTTGAGCGCTGCCTTCTGCAAAACATTTCGGCCGAAATCAGCACCATTTTCAGACGGGTCACTCACAGTGCCAGGGAACCGCGCGGGTGTGGGGGAAATGTGGAGAGACGAGCACGTGGGGCTATTGAAGGGAGTCCTGTCTCAGGTGAAATATTTATTTAACCTGTTTTCGAAGAATCTCATTGGCAAAGTCATTTTTAGTTTAGTCTGTGTTTTACATCGTTTTGTACAGTAATTGTATAGTGCATAGAATTATAGAATAAACTGGTTTGGGTGGGAAGGCACCTTCAAGATCATCTCGTTCCAAGCCCCTGCCATGGGCAGGGACACCTCCCACTAGAGCAGGGTGCTCAGAGCCCCGTCCAGCCTGGATCTGAACACATCCAGGGATGGAGGATACTCTTTATGAATTAGCAGCATATAGAAGGTTGACTTGAGCAGGTTTTCATCTCTATCCATAATCCCCATGCACCTAGAAATAAATGAAGCAAAATTTCTTATTTGTTTTAGGGAGCTGTTTTAAGAAAATGCCTTTGTATATCCAATAAAGCAGCAAGAGGTGTCATGTACCTTTCTGCACGGCTGTACCGCGCCTTTTCTCAGCGGGAAAAGCCTTGACATCAGCAGGGCTCTGGGTAAAGGAGGAGTTTTCAGGAGGCTTTGGGGCTTTCGGAGCAGGCGCCGCGAGGAGGTTGTGAGGAGCTTTGGAGCTGCTGCGCCGGCCGCCGCGGGCACTGCCCTTCTCGCCGTGGTTTCCGTGCGCTTCGCTTTGCGTCTCATCAGGATGCTGCTCGTGTCTTTAATTAATAACCAAAACCTGCAGCTTTTATAGATATATTTATTATTTTTTTTAAGCAAGGCTCTTTTTTTCTTACAAGCTGCACAGGCAGCAGGGAATGTGAGACTGGTTTTGTGTGCTGGGAGAGGGGGAGACTAGTTTTCTCATTAGCCACAGTGCTAGAGCTTCCTGGCGTGTTTCTGGATGCGTGCATGTGTATAAACAACGAGGGGCTTAAGTGAACTGGTAGATGGTCACTGAAACTCCAGGCTACCTTCAGAAACATTCATTATAGCTGACTGTGCCTGGCTGCTGTAGAAATTCTGCTAGAAAAGAAACGCCTTGTAGAAAAGCTCCGGCTAATCTGAGGTCTCTCTGCTCTCCACAGTCCTCTGTTCATTAGAGGCAGCTTGAAAATGTTCCTAAGACTTTGAAAGCGGCTCCTTGTCTGCTCCAAATGGATCCAGACCCCACAAAACTCCTCCTGCTGGGATGCAGAGACGTCAGCTGCGCTCTCTGTGCTCAAAGTGATGCTTCCCCAGGACACCCCTGCTCTCGGCTCTGTAAACTGTCATTTTTCATCCCCATTCGTACGCGGCTCCTCTCAGAACTCGTTCAGATTTCCTGTTGAGCCCATTAATTAAATGAACAGTTATATTCATGATCTGTTTCTGAAGATTTTCAGCCTGATGCTTCTGGTTTCTTATTCCTGAAGGGAATGTGATTTTTCCCCTTAAACAATGCCACCATAGGCTTAAGCCACCAAATCACCATCTTCTCCCACCTGGCCGTTTCCGTAGCTGTGCTATTTTAATGTTTCATCAAAGAGACGAGTCTGGCGCCTTTTCTTCTGTCGGATTTCCTTCATGTGAAAAACCTCTTTATCAAATGAAAACGTCCCATTAGTCCGTGGCACTTTGTGTTACCTTCCTTCAAGTTTTAAAGCCTTTAGTCCTCTCACGGGCAGGGTGCTCAGCCAGAAGTTTGCCCGATGCGCTGTCCACGTTTCCTTAAATGTCCGTAAGGCATTTACGGTTCCCGTCACGTGGCATCGCTTCCTTTAGAACAGCCCCACGTGCTCCTGCGTTTGCAGTTCTGTGCTCTCAGCTGTGACTCCGCTGAGGTTTCTCTCTGCCCTTGACTCCATTAGCTGCTCTGCCTTTGCTGGGTGTCACCTGGATTATGGAGAACCAGAGCGTAATGCTCTTCTGAGCCGCCGTTAAATATCCTGAACCTCACTCCAGACAGCCTCAGTCTTTCTAACCTGCTGGTGGAATTAAAGCTCCTTGTGCGTGCTCTCCCTGTTCTTCCATCCCCTTCCTTCTCAGCCGCTGAGAGGGACTCTCCCTGCTGGCAGTTCCTCCTGGAGAGCCTTCTCCTGGCCCTGTTTTCTCATGATCTCTACCCAAACTGACACCATTTTTGCTTTGCTCAGGTCTCATCTCCTGTCTCCACTTCTCTTGTTACGGCAAATGCTTCCTCGTCTATGGCGAGGTGGTGCTTCAGGTCTCTCCGGTGTTTGTATTCTCACTGGATTCTCTTACTGCACACATCCTGTGCTCTGCTGGTGTTTATTGGATTTCTTGCCATCATTATGTAGCCCACCCAGGCTAAAATGTTTTTAATAAATAATTATTCAATCATCATTATTTTTTCTTTAGGCTGCCCAGGGCAGGGGTGGAGTCCCCGGGATCCCTGGAGGGGTTTCCAGCTGAGGTGCTGAGGGCCAGGGGTCAGTGGGGGAAGGGTTGGACTCCATGATCTCAAAGGTCTCTTCCAACCCAAACGATTCTGCGATTCTTTGATTGTTTCTTTCCTCACTTGCTGCTCTTTCATGCATTCTCCTGGCTGCTCGCAAAACCCTTGACGTTCACGAGAGCATCCCTAGCCTGTCGTGCCTGGCGATTGCTTTCGCAGTCAAACACCACAACGTAGAACATAAACGGCATCATCCAGGCGTCTGCTGAGCACCCAGTTAAAACGTCCATGGGACTGAGGAGGGGGCTCCAGCGTCCTTTCGGTCTCCTGCTGCCCCACCTTTCTCTAGTGCCTCTCCCCTCTTCCCAGGTGACACGATAGTTTGATGGCCACTCCAAAGCCATCGCTTGCATTAAGAACGCGAGCATCCCCTGGGACCACTCCTCCTTATCTACTCGGTTGTGCTGTGAAGTGCTGTCAGAATTATTCACCGGCTTCTTATCGCTTTTTTCCCGCGAGGTTTCGGGAGCGGCGCTTGGTGCAGCGCGTCAGCGACTTTGAGCCGTGTCCACCCCTCGTCCTGGTGCGCACGTGAGCGGCGCCGGGTGGAAAGGTGTTTCAGGGAGAAGTGACAGATGCTTCCTCACACACCATGCAGAATATTGCCGAGGGCGGCGCGTCGCAGGACCTCAGCCCCTCAGCGCGGCGGGTTCTGCTGCTTTACGCCTGCGTCGAATTTCTTTTTTCTTCGGTTGCTTATCTACGGAAAGGATTTTCAGTTAACACTGGCCTTTAATGCTCCTGCTGGCTTGTGATTCTACAGATGGTGGAGCGGACTCCAGATGAGATTTTGCAGTGTGCCTTGTTCTTTGTATTTCTCACACGATTGGTTCCAGGCGGTTTGCAGGACCCTGCCGGGGCGTCCAGCCGCAGCTCCGGTGCCGCATTCAGACCCCCGCGATGTTGTGTGGAAGTGCTGTCAGGCTCTCCACACAGACGTGTTTTCATTCTCCAGCTGTAATTTTTGCTCATTTGAGAAAACAGCAAACAAACAACCACAAAACCTTTGCTTTATGGAGGAGTATTTTTGGATTAAACTTTGGAAGGAGAGGAATCTGCCCGGGCTCCATCTGGTTCCTATGGTGGGGGGTGTTATTCACCGAGCCTCTTGAACCCCAAAGAGCACTGGTTTTGGTTATTGTTCTAATAAAAACTGAAAAGCAGCTGAAGTTTGGCACAACAAACAAATCACATTGGCTTGAGTCACTGCCCTACCGAAGACGGTGTTGAGCTGCTCTACCCTTTATATTTCATTGTCGTCATCATCAGGGAGATCCACGCTCACTGAACGTGTGTTTGCTTTAAACAAGATGTCTCCGGTATAAGGTTAGCAGCGACAAACGTAATAACCTTTTGAAAAGAAAAAGATATTATTGTGGATGCTGAGATGTCATTATAGTTTTTGGTGGAAAACGCCTCTCGGTTCCTTTCCTGAGGCAGCAGAACTTTACTGTGTCTCAGGAAAGGGCAGTAATTTTGCGCAGGAGCACAGGCCGACTCCTGGTCCTTATGGGCTGAACCTGGAGCAGAAAGGGTGGCTCTGATGAAGCCACTGAGACTTTCTACCTACTGCTCCACTGCCCAGATGCAGCTGGAAGGGCAGAAAGGAGGAATGTAGCAGAGAAATCTGTTCATTGCGCATTTGTAAGATAGGCTTTTGCCTTTACCATGATTTGTGAATTAACAAGTGACTCGTGTTTTGAGGTTTGAGTCCAATGCCCCGTAGCTCTACTCAGTCTACACATCAGTAGCAAGTTACTGGCGTTTAAAAGCCCCTCCACTTTCATACTTACGGTGTCGCCTTCTTTCCCAGGTGTTACTTGGAAGATGGAGCTTCAAAAGGTGCCTGGCTGAACCGGTCGAGTATTATTTTTGCTGGAGGTGACAAGTGGTCGGTAGACCCTCGAGTTTCAATCGCGACGGCGAACAGAAGAGAATACAGCCTGCAGATACAGGATGTGGACGTGACGGATGACGGTCCCTACACCTGTTCTGTGCAAACTTCACACACTCCTAGAACGATGCAGGTGCACTTAACTGTACAAGGTATGTGGAGAACTGCAGACTGTTAGATGTGCTAGAAAAGCCTGTGTGTATAGGTGGGAAGCATCAGCTAGGCACATTTAAAGGTTTTTTCCATGCTTGCTTTCTTTGTTGTTGGATGTAGGTAGCCACAGGCTGTGTGTGCCTTGACTCTGGGCCCCTGCAAATAGCTTATTAGCCCAGAAGGGTCTCCAACTTGCCAAAATCATATTTAAATCCTCACTGCTGCTCTGCTGCCAATTGAACAAGGTCTACAAATGTAAGAAGAAAAGAGCAGTACAATACTGGGTGCAGAGTTCCCTGCAGCAGTGCTGGGCAGGTGTCTGCCAGCTTGCTGTAGGTCTCCCGCGTGGCTCAGAACTTGGTTGTTTTGCGTGATGTTCAGCCCAGTCGCGGGGTAGAGGTGTTGAGATCAGGGGAGTTTACAGCCGTTGCGTTGTGACACTGATACCGAGTCTGGCCAGAAACGTCCTCGTTTCCTTCAGGCTGTCAGGATCTGTGCAGAAATAGCCAGTGCTGACCGCGGCACGTCGTGGAAGGGTCACTGGGGGTCAGGACCCAGCGGTCCTTGGGGAAGGAACAAGACATGTTTTGATGATTCTGTAAGAGCAGTACCGAGTAAAAGACGTTGGATGGATGCAGTGAAACAGACGGAGTCACGCAGTCACAGGCTGGTAGGGTTGGAAGGGACCTTCTGCTAAAGTATTGAAGGCAGACCGCTCGAGAGACAAGGTCTCTTCCAACCGGAGTGATTCTGTGATCCTACCTCTGTGAACCTTGAAGTGCGTGAATTTTGTTACCGTCTAAAAGGTGCAGTATTTCGTTTGAGCCCCTCAAGTGCCTTCTCTAGCTTGTGCCATCGCAAGAATTGTTACAAAAGCAAGAATTAACTCGTCAGCTTAAGCAAAAAAAGCAAAGCTGGAACGCATAGAGCAGTTTTTCTAAACCAGAAATTCTGTTGGAGTTAGAAATCTAATACAAATTCATTAAAACCTAAATAAACAAGTGAAGACAAAATAAGCTGGGTTTGCAGTAAAATTGGTAGGTTTTGCTTCTTCCAGACCAGTTTTCTCACAGAAGTACTAAGATCCAAATACTGTTAATAAGAAGAGTGGATTTATTTCCCTGACAGTTTTCTGTCAGGAGCACCGCAGAACGTCGGTGCCAGTCTGCCCCGCGCGGAGGTGACATTCATTGTATTGTTCCAGGGCGAACGGTTCTTTGCCTTGTCTTTGTAATAGTTAATGCCCTCGTGAGAGGGGCTAAAAAAATTAAAAAAAGTTGGAAATTAATTGTGTGTATAAAACATATAAACAGGAGCTTAAAATTAATTAGGCTAACTACAAGCATAGAGAGAAATAATAACTCAATGGTTAAAAATATGCATAATTATTAAGCAATTGCGTTTATATCTTCAGAAATGCAAAGTATAACCTAAGGGTTTAACTTATTAGCCTTTGGTGCAATCATCATTAACATTTTCTTTTGCATTTTTATGAGTAATAAAGCAATGAATAAAAAAGCGAGGAGTGTAAGTGGCAATCTCTATTAATCCATATGGCCCATCAAAATCCCTTACAAATAACGGGCGTGAAATGCTTCTCCAACTAATTGTTCTTACCCACTGGACCTTTAGCCCCGGCTGGTTTGTCAGAGTTAGACGGTTGATTTGTAGGAGCTGAGTGTTTTGGACGCATGAAGAACGTTATTTTATTAGTGCAGCCCAAAGGCCGTCACTTTGCCATTTTTATAACCTTCCTCAGAGGCGGCTGCTGCGTGAAGACCCCTGAGTTTATGTCGGGGGGCTGCGTAGGGATCACAGAAGTGTTGTAGGCTATCCGATTGGGAAGCTGGAATGAAGAAGCCGGGACAGTCTCTGTTAAAATTTCAGTTGTATATTTGCGCTGTTGCTCCAATATTATTGCAGTTATACCTTATGTAGGACTTAGGGACTGCTTCCACGAAGCACAGCCAGAACAGCTGAGCCCTTTGACAGATGAAGTGAAAAAAAAATCCGTGCCCCTGGTTTTTTTGCCACGTAGACCTCTTAGCAAGAAGGGAAAGCTGCCGAGCTCCCTGCCTGTGGAGCGAGGTCCTGCATCCCGTGAGCGCAGAGCGGGCTCAGCAGCTCTGGAGGCTGCCCCGTCCCATCCCCGTGGTGATCGTGGCCGTTGCCATCCATTCAACTCGTAGCTTTATGTGCATATTACTACAGATCTTAATACTTTATTATAGATTACTGACGATCAGCTTTGCAGTGGGTGCGCGGTGGGTCGGGGGCGAGTCACCCTGACCGCTCGTCCCACACGGGTGGGGTCCCACCCTGAACCAGCGCTGGGGTTTGCACGGCGATTTCGAGAGACCCGCGTCACACCCGTCGATGCTGTCGTCATCTGCCCAGGGCACTGGTGCATGACAGCACTTCTAATCAGGTCGCTTCATACTCCCACTGCTAATTAAGCCATCGCTTCACCTTCTGTGTGCTCTGAGGCACGGGAGGTGAGGATGCAAGATTCATGTGTCCTTTGGGAGGGAGGTTGACCTGTCGGAGAGGAGCCGAGACTGTAAAGGGAACATCAAACAGCTAATTGATGCTGTAAGCTTATATATCCTTTCCTGCTGAAGAGGGTTCAGAGGGATGATATAATAACATTTTATGGAAACAGTTTTATGTTGCCTTCTAATATTGTTCCTGGCTTTGTATTTCAAGATTAGAAACGACTTCTGCTATGGGAGAAATAAATGAAGGGAAGAGCAAGTCTTTTGGCAGAGTAGAATCATCCAAAGGGCCGGGATTCCTTTACATTGTGAATAACTGATCAGCAGCAGAGCTGGAGCAGCACATGAAATAACAGCAGAAAAAGAAAATTTAAAAGCGAAGTCTAAGCCCTTTGCAATTCCTCTGCCCTGCAGGCTGCATTCTGTGGAGTAATGCTGAAAGAAGCCATTCTCCTGCTGAAAGCAGCAGAGCTGGAAAGAGCTGGGGGGTGTGCGCTGGGCCATAAATTAAATGAATAAAGGCTTATGTCTGATCATAAACTCCCCAATACGTTCAAACGCCAGATTGCAAAATTATTTGCTGTGAAACTCCCCTTTAAATCCAGTTCTTTTTTTTTTTTTTTTTTCTTTTTTTTGGGGTGTGTGTGAGGTCTTTCTATACACACAGATCCTCATCTGGAATATCCTCTCCTCTGCTCTTTGGGCTGACAATTTCTGAACACACTCCTGTCAGCAGTTCAGGGAATAAATACGTTCTAGTGGGTTAAAGATGCCTTAATTTCCACGAGTAGAACCTAGAAAGGTAGCAGGATGAGTAGACCACCAAGGCTGAGGGGAAGCAGCAGTGTCTCCAGCCCTGTCCCACGCGCGGACGTGGGGAGCAGCCTGTGTCCTGGCCCCGGTGGCTTTGGCCACAGTCCATCAGGAACCTCTGCCAGAGCCTGAAGTTCAGTTTCACTCTCCCAAATCCCTGCTCAAAGCCTTAAGGAGTCAACCAAGTCGAGTCCAGATCTCTGCTGCTTATTACATTGTTAGACCTTTTTATAGCAAGAATATTAATCAAGGTAGTTATTAAAAAACCCCTAATGTGTCTTTAGCCCACATTTACACCAGTGAAAGAAAAATCCCATGGAAAAGAGGAAGATAATCCAGTTAACTTTATTTCAGTGACCTTGTTAAAAAGAAGCGAGAATTCTGAAGTCATTAATTAAAAGTTTAGAAGGTAGGTGTTTGTAGTCAACTCAGTCGAGCTCACTGCCAGGTGCTGGATCCGCAGGGTCGCGGTCTGCAGATGATTTAAGCGTCAGATGTTTGCCACAGCGAGGTACGACGTGAAATCCCCCTCGCTGCGCTGCATTGCTCCTCATTTCTGTAGCAAAAAGCCTGCAATTTCTGCCGTTTCTAATCTCATCTCTATTCTCCCAAGTTTAAATCACATCCTCCAAGCTGCCTTTCCCTTTCAATTTGCGAAAACATTGGGAAGCGTTTGCCTATGGATTTCACCGCGGGGCCGAGCGGCAGGTCACAGCCCGAGGCGCCGGGTCTCTCGTGCGTCAGGGCGTGGGGACGATGGCCTCGTGCCACATGGGGACAGGCCAACTCAGGCTTCTGGGCTCTGACTTCAGGGAGAGAGGGGCCAGAACAGGGTGTTCAAAAGGACCTCGACCACCAAAGGAGGGTACCAGGATGGTCAGGAGAATAAAAACACGTCTGAAGGAGATTGCTTCGTTTAACCTAGAGGAGCGAGGGCTTGGGGAGAACTTTGCTGCGCTTTGTTAATACGCTTGGTGTGGATCCCAGGAAGGGAGAACAAATGTGCTGGCTACAGGAGAGCGCTGTCTGAAGAGCAGGCAGGTACAACTTAGCC
>JAAGNO010000059.1:50893-66509 GCA_033439905.1 Ceryle rudis
CTGTGGTGCTGAGGGCCAGGGGTCAGTGGTGCCCTGGCAGTGCTGGGTTGATGGTTGGACTCCCATGATCTGAAAGGGCTCTGCCAACCAAAGTAACTCTCCGATTCTGTGATTCGATACAAATAGTGCCAGGTTTACAATAATTACTCTCTACCATCCATACATTCTTTAAGTGCTACTCTAGTTTACTTCCTGGCACTGCACTGAAGTCAAGCTTTGTAGAGTGCCAGTTCTCTTCTAATCCACTGTGGACTGTACAACTTTCTTAGACAAATACGCTCTTTCCTCACTGAGACTCAGAATGCAGGGGTATTGGAGACTGCAAATTTCCGTTGTCTCTAATATCAGACTTCCCCAGCTTATAGAATCTTGGTTTAAAATAAAAATGAATGTATGTGGTAAGTAACTTATGCCTTGCAAACTTCCTACCAAAACCATCTTTGTCGATTAAATGATTTTAAATGATTTAATGGCTGTCTCTGGCACACCACAGGGAATATTTTAATGACGTTGGTGAAAAAAATACAGATTTGTCTTTTAGCCCAAATTAGGGAGAAGGAAAGGTAAGAATGAAGTTCTGGGTTCACACAAATATGATGAAGCCAGGAAGGTTTCACCCAGAGACATTTGGTCCTTTGAATTTTTAAAGCAGTTTCTGAAATCCTGATCCCATCCAAGTCATCAGTGTCAAGATTTAAAAGGCATCGTCCGAACAGGGTCTTGCTCCTTGTCACGTGAAATACAGCCCAAGGGGCGTAGCAGGGATATCAGACCCCTACATCGTAGAATCGCAGAATCGTTCTGGTTGGAAGAGACCCTCAAGATCATCCGATCCAACCATAATGATACACGTGAGCAGATAATTAGAGGGACTCTTCAAAATCAGCATCTCCTGCCTTCAGCTTTTCAGCTGTCCTTCTCCAAACAGCCTTTTTCTGACGGAAGCAGAGGGGTTTGGGTTAGGTTGGACAAAACATTCTTATTTCCTCAAGGAAATTCTGTTGGTTTTCATTTCAGTCCTCAAAAGCAAAACTTCCCTCTCTCGGTTCCGTGCGAGCTGAAATTTTCTTTTTCAAGCTTGGGAATTCAGGTACTCATAAAAACCAATTCCATTATTCATCCAGACTTTACCACGTGAATTTCCAGATCTATAATGTGATATTCAGGTAGGTTTCAAGTGAGATAAAATATGACCACAGCGTAAACTCTCAGACTGCTTTGTGCCCTGAGATTGCATATTTTAAATAAAAAAATAGGGAAAACCCAAATTAAAGCAGTGAAATGGATCCGGTATAGCATCGCGGTTAAAATTTTCAGCAGGATTCCTCGACGATGCCTGAAGTACTTGAGTGCACAGTGGGTTTGGGAGCCCAGAATGAATAACCACAGACGCAGACGCTGGGTTTGTGTCTCATTCCCCCAGGCACGCACCCATTTTATGAGTCTAATTACCTGCAGCACGGATGTTTATGCAGCATCAGTCAGATTCCAGCAAGCAGGTGCAAAAATATTCAATTTTGGAATAGAATTTCTGTGATGATTTTTTTCCAAGGCATTTCCCCGTGCGCAGATTTCAGAAGGCTGCGGTTTGCGCTTCGCCGTCGCGGGTTGGCCACTTTGTGGGAGGAGCTGCCCCGTTTCTGGTCGTCTCTCCAAAGTGCATCCGGTCGGTTCCTGTTCGATTTCCATTTCTAACAGCGACTGAGGCGCCCCGGGAAGCGTGTGCCCAGCAGATTGCTGCCACTTCAACGGGCTTTGAAAGCTCTTGGAGCAGCCTCCAGAAACACGCTGCCTGTTGTGGTTTAGGGTTTAGTTTCCCAGAATTCTTTAAATCCCGTTCCAGTCCTGGGCTGTGGTGAATGATTTCCTTCATAACTCTACTTTGAGCAGATACACGGAGTCTGCTCTGAACACGAATTTCTTACTCAGACTTCCCATTAATTTATGTAAACAAGCCACTAGGCACTGTCCTTCTGTGTGGAGATATTCCTCCCTCCTTACCAAGGGCAAGATTTCCTTCCCCGGTCCCCGGGGCGTTTGGAAGGAGCTCTCTGCACCAAGCGACAGCTCCGCAAGATCAGTCTACATTTTGCCCTAAAAAGGCATCATGTGAGAGGAAGCCATCCCCCCTCCCCTGGGGACAGATGGGAAAGGCACGTGGACTGACGGGGAACGATGATGTTTTGTCCTTAAGCCAGGTCAGGTGCTGTTTGGTTTGCAGTTCAGGTGTTTCCTCCGTTTGTAGTCCGGCGTGATGGGGAGCGATGTCCGAGGGGCATTCCTGGCATCTGTGAGGTTTTGTGGCATTACTTTTTATGTGCTGCGTGTTTTTCACCTCTTAAGCACCTTTTGATTGGCTTTGTTATTTGGGGGGGATTGTTTTATTTTGTTTTTTATAATGTCGTAGTAAGACGAGAACAGGTAAATAGTAGAAGTTCTTGCTTGTCTCTATGTTGCGTGTCAGTTCATGTATTTCCACAAAAGCTTCTTTGCTACAATGCTCAGTTCTGATCCCTCTTAAGGTCAACTCCTCTGTCCTTCCACACTTGTCACTGGTGTTAGAAACCCAGTCGCTCCATTATTACTTTATATCTCACTCTCTGAGCGCGCTAAGCCTTCCCCGGGCACCCTCCCCGGCCCAGGTTGGTGTCTGACCCTGTATTTCTTAGCGGTGATCTCCTCAGTACCGTAGCGATGTTTCACTCCTCCAAAGCTTCCTTCGGCCACAGCTGCAGACTCGCCATTTTACCACGTGCCAGTTTGGACGCACCTCTCACAGCCCCGCATGCTCTGTGGATGGAAGAGCAACCCGTTCATCTGGTGTCTGAGTCTCCTCCCCCGCAAAGGTGGCTGCCCCTTGGTGTCAGGGGCTGGCCCAGCACCTTCCCTGCCCTGGCACTGGCCGGTGGCCCTGTTGCTGCGTTTACGGCCGGGCACCAGAGCCACCCGTATCAGAGCTTGACCACCACATCACACACTGAAAAATTGAATATTGATTGATTCCTGGGTCCTCACAGGCAGCTGTGAGGTCCTGGTGAGGTCAGATGGTTTCTTCATGTGCTTCATTTAGCACGGGCGCTTTCTGCCAGGGCGAGGAGCCAGGGAGCTCAAAACTCTGGTTTAGCCATGATCTCATACTCTCTCCTAAATGAGCTTTAAAAATTAATTTGGTGACAAATAAAAAGTTCCCTGACTAATTCACGATTCTATAATCATATCTGCTCCTGAACTGCTGTTGTACGAATAAAAAGACCTCAACTGGTGAAGTGCTTTTAACTCTCTCGGTCTGGTATTTCCAGCGTGGAGAAATTCATTAACTTGGAGTCCCCAAACTAATCTTTCACAGGATGCTCCTAATAACCTCTGTTGCTATGGAATGGAAAGAATAAAAACAATGTTGAGTAAACCCTCAAACCCCACATTGCAAATACCATCTCACCCTGGCAGAAACACCCGTTGATGGTAATGTTTTGTCACGAGGCTTTCGCATTCCAAAGACACCTTTTAGCAGCTGGAGGAGTCTTGCTATGGCTCATCGTTGATTAAAATTGAAAATTACCATAGCAACCTCCCAACTCCGAAATGTCCTAACTGTGCAAGCCTTCCTCAGGCACTGAGGACTCTCCACTGCTGATTTTTATCAGGCACGTTGACAGGTTGGAGAGGCAATGGGTTTGTCCACTCCACCTTGTTCGTCATTTTCTTGAAAAGAGCTGAATGACGTAGACACGGGTAAACTGGATGTCACGGGTGGCTACAGGGCTTTCGTTCTGCACACACCCAGGGCTCCCCTTGAAAATATGATTGAGACAGACATTGTCCAGGTAGTACTTGAAGGCTGTAGGACATCACCAAATACCTTCTGACTGCATGCTGCCATGGTGTCCCCACATCAGTTCCTCTAGCCCCAGTATTCTTGCTCCCAGCACTCGCTTTCTTCTGGCTTGTCCCCACAGCAGCTTCCCTGGGTGACCCTGCTGTGAGCAGGGGTTGGATCAGACCCATCTCCTGAGATCCCTACCAGCCCAGCTGTTCTGAGCTCCTGCTGTCCCATAACGTGCCTGCTCTGCTCTTAGGCTTTCCTCCTCCTCCCCTGCGGGCGCTTCACTGACTCCTGCCGCCATCCCTGGTCCATGGTGGTGGAGGGCTGTGCTGGTACACCTCACGAAGCTGTATGTACCTTCCCTTCCACCTCTGTCAGAAAGCTAGCTTGAAAAAACCACACACAGGAACAAACCCCCCACTTTCCCAGTCCTCCAGTCCATGCTGAGCCCCGGGCTGGGGTTATTTCCAGGGAGCCGTGAGGCAGCAGGTCCGTGTACCTGACTGGGTCCACCCAGGCACCCCAGATGGTTCTCAGGGCTTTTCTTGTGGCTTCCTCCTTACCAAAGCACACCGATCTCCCGAGGGAAATCAATGCTGGCCAAATAGGCTAGCAAAGGACATCTATGGGATTTAACCATTTCTACTGATACTTCCACCGCTCTGCCACCGGGTCTTCTCTTCATCGTGGGCTATGCCAACAGAATATGCTCAGTCCTTTTTAACTTTGAAGTTGTATAACTGAACCGGGATGCTCGTTTGCACTGAGAAATGGTTATTTATTAATGACTCAGGTCTGTCACGTCCTTACCCAGCCCTGAGAAGCTACCGCTGTGGTTTTAGCCCGAGATGGAAAGTGGCGCTCTGTAGGACCAAAGCCAAGGCATTAGCTGGCTGTAGAGATCCCGATTAAACAGGATTTTGAGCACTCGGCTCTGGAAGTCCATATTAACTGGAGTAAGCCGCCTCCTTTGAGTGGCTGTGAATGTGGCGATACTTCTGCAGAGTAGGGCAGATTTGATTTGTTCGTTGTTATTGGAGTCTTTAATAATCAGTGTAATTTATAGGGACAAGTGCAGGGAATCCTTTTACATTTTTCATCTTTATTGATTTCTGTGAGCAGAGACATTCAGCATGGTAATTGTGTATTGTAACACAGTGTATGTGTCACTGTAATGGGGGAAACAGAAATGGAATCTGTTGCTGGGATTCCATGGCTGAAATTATGGTAAAATTTCCCCTTGGACCTTTCGTAGTCAAATTAAACACCCTACCAGGGAGCCGGCGTTCGTTCGGCGCTCACATACTCGCTGGCCCCGAGATTACGCTGAGGAAAGACTGCAGGACTTGGCTTTAAAACATTATACGTTCAATTAGTAGGACAGTACTCTTCCGAAGGTGCTGTTTATGTTAATGAAGAGGCAGAGGGTGATCCTGTCATCATCTCAAGGTCACGCTGGGCTGAGCATGTCGATAAAGCAGAAAACCACACCGTGTCAGCAATAAAACCTCGCCTACCTCTGTTGAGGCTGAACAAGCACCGGGTTCATTGGCCAAAGCCTTTAAGATCATTCAGAGTCGGAATAGTTCCAGCTCCAGGGTCAAATCACTCACTTGTTGATACTGTTTTCAAGAGCTGCATCAAAACAGTGTTCAAGTTGCAACGTTAGGAACCTGGAGCAAATATATTTTTCCCTTCTTGTGCTTAAATGTCAAAATAGCCTCACTGTCTCTGGTTGGGGATCCAAAACTGTTGGGCAGGTAGCGGTTTGATTTTGATGTGGTGTTAACTGTCTGTAAAATGGGAGTATTAATAATGCCATTAATCCCCATTAATACTAATGCTCCCCGTGTCATTGGGACGTCATGAAGATTAAATCGTGCCGCTCGCAACGCCTTTCCCTGCGACGGGGACAGCTCTGCAGAAACTAGAGAGAAGAAATTAATAATGTGGAAAGCGATTCCAAGTGAAATGTTAGATAATCGTTACTCATTTCTAGGTTACGTAGCGAGAACAAAAATAAATACTGAATAAATACCGGCCAGGGGACTTAATCCGAGCCTCCAGTCATTCGAATTGAGTCGATTCACTCAAAACTTGCTCAGTATAGAGTTGCATTATCATAGACTCCCAGGCTGGTTTGGGTGGGAAGGGACTTTTCGAGGCCATCTGGTCCAATCCCCCTGCAGGGAGCAGGGCCATCTGCAACCAGAGCAGGGTGCTCAGAGCCCCCTTGGAAAACAGTCTCTGAAACCTGACAGAATTGTTCAGGAAACAAACCCAGTATTTAGTTTTCAAAGAGCAGTTAACAGAATACCCCAGAAAACATCAAGAAGTGAGCTCAACTAGTGAGCTGAAAATGCTCTGGAAAGAACAGGTTGCAAAAGGGTGTCTCGTAAGCAAGCAAACAGCAATAGATGGTGAATGAGCAAGGTTAATTTTTAAAGCAGGGATTATGAAAGACCAGTCTGACTTCCTTCTCTGAGGAGGTAACTCACCTCCTGGGGAAGGACGGGCAGTAGCTGAGAATTGCATCTTGATGTCAGTGATGTTCACACCATCAGTCCTGCCTTTCTCTTCCAAAAATCATGGAGCGGCAGCCCAGGCCAAACTGGTGTTAGCTGGGTACACAGCTTCTTAAGGATACTGAAGGAATGGTTGGCAGCAACTCACTGACTGGTGGAAAGGAAGCATCAGATGAGTCCATCGTGGTTCCAGAAGGATTTAACAGGAATTTGGATAGATGGGTTGGAAGCATTGAATCATAGAATGGTTTGGGTTGGAAGAGACATCAAAGATCATCTCGTTCCAACCCCCTGACATGGGCAGGGACACTTCCCACTACAGCAGGGTGTTCAGAAATCCAACCTGGCTCCATCCAGCATCCACAGCTTCCCTGGGCAGCCTGTGCCAGGGTCTCATCACCCTCAGAGTGAAGGACTTGTTCCTAATTTCTCACCTAAATCTCCCCTCTTCCAGTTTGAAGGCATCACCCCTCATCCTGTCACGTCAGAGATGTCTCCAATACTCTTGATCTTCTTTTGGAGTAAAGGGTTGAGGTCATTGATTTATTCTGTTCCTTTCAGGCCCATTTTTAAGATGTGGCTTGACAATGTACAGAAGCTTTTCCTAAGCACCTCTGGCCCACTGTGCTTTTCAAGTCACCCTGACCTTTGGGTGGTTTGACTTTCAGCTTGCTGAGAGCTCAGACTTGACAGCACTGGGCTCCGTTACCACCAGGAGAGGTGCATCAGTGCTGCGACC
Organism: Ceryle rudis; assembly: GCA_033439905.1. Taxonomy (NCBI): domain Eukaryota; kingdom Metazoa; phylum Chordata; class Aves; order Coraciiformes; family Cerylidae; genus Ceryle; species Ceryle rudis. Next base: position 57,981 of record JAAGNO010000059.1, read on the forward strand.
AGCGGGATCCAGCTGCTTCACTGTGAGATCACAGCAGTGGTGGGTCCTCAGGGGTCACAGGGATGGTGCGTTCCTTCCCACGGGGCTCTCTGCTGTAGACGAAGGGAAGGGGAGGATGGTGCCACCCGAGCGGGTGGCTGTGGACACAGTGGAACTGCACGTTCACGTCGTAACGGGTGAGAGTGGACACGTGCTGAGGAGTAAAGGACAATGAATTGCTTTTCAGATAAGAGTAAGGTACTTAAAATGCAAAGTAAGCAGAGACTTATGGTTGGGATCCAAAGAAGGGGGAGTGATGCAGTCAGAGAACTGTCAAGGGAAATTATTTTAATAACTATATTGGGAATACAATGTAAATCTGTCATCCAGCCTGACTGGAGAAAAATCGAACCCCTACAGTTCTCCGAAAGAGAAAAATGCAGTTACAAGAAAGCATCTTGAATCCTTACAGAACTTGTGTGGAGTTCATGTGACAGCAAGCGTGGCAACAAGTATATTATTATTTATCCCCCAGAACCCCCAACTGCTCTCATTGTGCCCGTAGAGATCACCGAGTACCTCTCATCTTCTATCCTGATTTTTTTTCTTGGCGTGTCACGTGAAGATTTGCAGTGAAAACTCTATGCCCACTTACGTCTGGAAAACCTCTGCATACCAGATTTCTGCATTTTACCCATTTCTTGCCTCTCTGTGTCCTCTGTTTCTGTTAGTACATATATATGTATATATGTGTGGCTTGGCCAGACCGTGATTTTCTCTCCTCTGGTTTCAAGCTGAACCTTGTAGTATTTGGCTTGTTGTCTGAGGAGAAAAGTGGAATAGTGGGGTTTTTTAGAGATAATATGTGCATGTTCTTGTGTAATAACTAGCAGCTTATTGACACCTTCTGGAGAAATGGGGTCAGTGTAGCTCGTGTCTAACGGCGTAGGAAGGAAGGGAGGAGTTAGAACGTTTCTGGCAGACTGTCATCACTGGGAACGTGCAGGTGCATGTGAAGCTGTCGTACCTCGCACTGAAATCCTGGGGAGGGCACCGGGGGCAGCAGCCGGGGCTGTTGGCACCGCGCCGGCTCACGGACAGCGTCCGCGCGTTCCACCCGAGACCCGACTGAGCTGGTGTCGTACTGGGAAGTAAACTGGGAAGTAAACCGGTTGTTTAGAAAACCACGGCAGGTGTCGGGTTTAGTGGTACTTCACAGGCAGAAGGGATCTACAGCTTTGCTTGCGAATCCTCTTCCAGTCTAAGTCTGCTGAGTCACAGAGAGAGCTGCAGAAGTTTCCTGTGGACCGTGAGATTCCCAGAGCCTTGTGTTCTCTGCAAACTTACTCAGACTGTATTTTACCTGACAAACGTTTGTCCTGTTTCAAGAATTTTCAAGAATAATCTGTCTATATAATTTTCATTTACATTTTTTAATGAATTGGAAGAACTTCATTCTCACTGCTTTTGCATGTAAGGCTTTGCATTGGTTTTCTGAGACAACACCTCCCAGAATCCCTCCAAAGTGATATTTAGTTCCTGTGCAGCAGCCATTGCACGGGCACAAACCGTGTCCCCAGTGCCGACAGAGGGGCTGGGGGTTGGCATGCACAGGAGGATCTGAAGCAGAGAAGAATCCCTGTTAGAATCATAATGAAAAGTAAATCTGAGTTAATTTGCCTAGGAGATATTTAAATAAATCCCATATTTAGTGGTCTGTAAGATACACAGAAAGAATCCCTGATTTTTCGGAGCACTTCCATATCAGTGTGTGCTAAATGAGCTTAAACAATGCAACTGAAATAGACCTTTCACTTAGGCAGCAATCAGTCGCCAGCTGGGAAAACTTTCCGTTTACCCAGTCGCTTATTGCTTTTTTCTTTTCCTTTTTTTCCCTTTTTTTTTTTAACATTTACATGATTAAATCCTTATCAGTGGTTTGATTGCAGAGCAACTGAAAGCAGCTTCTGAGATGTCTGAAAGCTCTTCCAGGTAGTGGGGAAAACAGAGAGTGAAATATGGGAGATGAGGGTCCTGCTCTGCATCTTCTGTGCACCCGAGGGACGTTCACCGGGACCCTTCACCTTCTCTTTAAAGAGAAAAGACCCCAAAAGACCACAGACCCCACAAATCTCATCCGCATTTGCTCATAAAATACTTCTGACAAGCTTAATTTTGGCTGAGGGACCCTCTCTGAAGCTGGAAGGCATCCCTTTCGCACCTGCACGAGGCACACGTGCGTGCTGGGTTATGGGATGCGATTGCTTCTTTACGGCTCCCAGAAACATGTTTTTCTCATTTCCGTTTATTTCTGTTTTTCGCAGCAGAAAGACATAACACTGCATCATCCCATTACAGACACCACACCCCAGCAGCCCCTTACAGTGCTGTTAGCAGCAGGAAGCAGTGAGGGGCTTTTTTGTAAATCAAGTGATTTGCTTTTCATTTGAACCAATTTCAGTTGTGCTTAAAGAAGTTAAGATGAATCATTAGACAGTCAACAAAAAGAGCACCTAATTACTCCGAGCTTGCTAAGTACAGCTGAAATTGTGGTTGAAAAAGCAGAAGTGCTGGTGTTACAGGAAAATGTGTTCGGTCAAAACTGACATCTCTTGCACAGGCTGCGCAACTGGGTGAACACTCGGCCAGCCGTAGGATCGTAGAATCATGGAAGGGTTTGGATTGCAAGAGACCTTTCAAGGTCACCTCCTCTAACCCCAGGTTCCAGCCCTTGGATCGTTGCTGTGGCCTCCTCTGGCCCCGCTCCAACAGGTCCCTGTCTCTGAAGTCCTTCAGTCCCTAGAAGAGGCCGAGCGAGGCAGAGAGCTGCTGTCCTGGTAACGCGGCGTGGCTGGAGTCGACCCCCCAGCACCTCTGATCATCTTCCCCAGCCCAAAGGGGGCTTGTCCTTCAGGACTGACGGTCAGTGTTAATTTAGCCAGCGAGGTTAGGATGGGATCACTCGTCCTGAGTGCTCCCTTTGCTGGAAAGCACAGACCTGTCAAGGGGGGATGCAGCAACCTGGTGATGTCAGCGCTCCTGGGAATGGCTTTCTACTCAAGGGAAAAAGATGGGAAGCTTGAAAGAAAAGGAAAATATTAGTAGATTCGTGTTTCAGTAATGTTTTTCTGATTTAAAGCCAGATTTTTGCAAAACAATTAACAGAAACGGCCATTTTATTTTCTGCATTTCTTTTGTTTTACAAAGCATCAAACTGCTGATAACAAATCCGTCTCGAGGCAAAGACTGTAGCTTTTCTATTTCTGTATTTTCTCAGTGATAAATTGAGTACAGTAATGAAAAAATGTAGGAGAGTGATGAAAGGGCTGCAGAGAGAACAAGTGCTCGTCCTTTCCCTTCTCTCTGCATTTACCAAGTGAACAATACGAGTCACGGAAAACAGGGAAAATCTATGGCATCAGAAATTGAAGAATGATTATCTGCAGAGTGTCTGCTCCCTCACTGATGGAGAAATGGTTGCATGACAAAATAACTGTGGGAAAGAGATGAAAATCCTTCAATTTGCTTGGGAAAAAAACCCCAAGCTGTCGTCATCTTTGTCTTTCAAAGAACTTTCAGCATGGTAGTAAATTCTGCCCATCAGGCTCTGCTCGCGAGGCGATGCTTCGGGGCTGCTCTCTGCCTCCCCTCCTGCCTCAGGCTTTTGGCCAACGCGCTTGTTCCAGAAGTGCATCCCCACGTTATTTTGCTGAGCTCTTTTACTTTCAGTCTTTGCAGAACGTGGATGGCCCATCAGCATCGGAGGTATGAGCATAGCAGTGTAAAAACAGTTCCTAAACCCCACTGTTAGTATTTAATAACTGAAAAAATCCGCCTGATATTTAGCCTATTTCTTGTTAAAATTTCTAGGTTTTCCTAATCTATTTATGAAAAGATACTCAAGTGGTTCTTCGTTAACTGCTTGGCTACTGCAAGTGAAAATCGATCACAGTGATACAGTTAATGCATAGTCTGTAAGATTTTCTTAGTCTTTTTTTCTCATTAATTTTAGTAATAAACGTACCCTTTGGTAGTGGCTGCCATTACTGGGAGCTCTACGCTGTGGTACTCTCTGAATCGACAAGTGTATTCCACGCACGTGTCACGGACGGCTCCTGGCTCGTAGCAGTGCTGCGGGTGTGCTGGAGCAGCCCCCCCCACCGCCCGCCTCTGCTCACCCACGGCTCCACCTTTGCTGGCAGAACTCGAGTGGAAGGCTGAGCCTTCAAGAAGCAGCACATAATGACCATGCAGCCGAAAGCCACCGTCTAGTTTTGGTTTAGCGATGCAGAGAAAATGCCTCCTTCTGCTGAACCTATAGCAAAACTCTCATGGAATTCAGCAACCTTCTCATAAGTATAAATTAACTTTTTGTTTCATTCCCAAACTCAAGGCATGGCTCATTTTAAGCTGGTTTTGACAAATCCAAATAGATTTACTTACTTGAGATAATAGAGTCATAGAATGGTTTGGGTTGGAAGGGATGTTAAAGCTCATCTGTTTCCAACCCCCAGCCATGGGCAGGGACACCTCCCACTAGAGCAGGTTGCTCAGAGCCCCATCCAGCCTGGGCTTGAACACCTCCAGGGATGGAGCTCTGAAAAACATAAGTGTGTCACCTACAGCTTTTTTTGTATACTTGGTAGACTTTATTACATGTTCACCTTGATTTCTAGAGTGCCTCAGAGGGGGCCCAGACCAAATGGATAATACCGTATAATTAACGACTGGGTCACATTGTAGTCATAAAAATGGGTATAATTAAGGTTGCAAGGGCAGCCTATTTAGGGCATTTCTTAACTTTGAAGTGCTTGATTTTCCAGCTTCTTTTGAAATAGTTTTCGTGGGCAACCTTATAGAAGTAGAATTGCACGCTGCCGTTCCGCCCTGCACAATGGGAAGATAAGGACAGACTAGCCAAGAGCTATGAGGCTGGTTTTCAAAGGCTTTCGAATATTATTGTTGCTGGACCTATAAATATTGTCTAAAAGCCTTTATGAAAGCAGTTTTTCCCCGGGGGTGCTGTTCAAAGCAACAGTGCTCTGTAGTAGAATGCAGACAGCCTTAATACAAGGCTTTTAAATATCATTACTTCCTTACTGGCTTTATTCTAAAAATAAGGAATAAAAACATTTCTGACGTGTTTTGGTTTTTTTTTTTCCCCAACCCCCCTTCTGCAATATTTTCTTGTCCTGGATCATGTCTAACTGGGGATGTGGGTGACTGGTACTGCGTGGCTGTACATCACGCAGCTGCCAAGGGGTGAGATGAAATCACGCAAGACAATAAAGAAGAGGCCTCGCTATTCAGCGAGTAGCTTTGTTTGGGGAGATTTCGATATTTTTCTTGCAATTCCATCTGCACGTTCAGTGCCAGAGCTGTCCAGACTGTGTGTGTGGCTGCTCGAGACACCTGCTCATTCCCAAGTGCCTCTTTTTCCTCCAGAAGAGCGTGGGTACTCATGATGGCATGGTAAAGTGTGCTGCATTTCTCTGGGGAAGGTGCGTTCAAGACACAACCTACTTCAAGCATCCTACTTTGAGGGAGAGATTTGGTTGCCTGGAAACTAGAGCTGGTCAAACTGTGGGATTTCAGTTGGAGCAGGAGTTTTGGGGTTTCTTTTTTTTTTTTTCTTTTTCTTCTTTTTGCTTATTTTGGTTATTTATTTATTTATTTATAATAGAGTTACTTTGGTATTTTGTTCTAGAAAGGTTAAAATGGATCGTCTCATGGTTACCAAAACACTTTCACACCTATTTGGAAAATAAATCTCTTGTAGGAAAATGGATGGCAAACTTTGTAGAATCACAGAATCCCAGGTTGGAAGGGACCTCAAGGATCATCTGGTCCAACCTTGCTTGGCACGTGTCTGGTCTAGACAAGCTGGCCCAGCTCCTGTCCAGCTGAATCTTAAGAGTGTCCAACGCTGGGGACTCCACCACTTCCCTGGGGAGATTTTTCCAACAGCTTGTTGTTCTCGTTGTGAAAATTTTCCTCTTGTGAAGAGAGCATTGGAAAAAAATGCTGAGCTGGAAATTTTTTCGAGGGTTCTGCTTGTTTCTCCAAGTCCAACTTTTGGCTTTGTGTTCATGCTTAAACCAGACCAATGAGTTTCTAATCCTTGCCCATTATTTTTTCAACCCGGGAGCATTGCCTATTTCTCCCCTCCAATATTAGTCTAAAACTTGAGAAATACTCTGTCCTGTCAGCTGCCGTGTAGAGAAGATGAGAACAAGTATTTCAGAGAGAGGAATGTGTGATGGTGTCAGACACAGCCTGGGGAAGGTTCCTCTCCACCTTCCACTTCTCCTGAACGCTCCAGGGTATCTGTGACAGTTGCAGGCAGGGAGCTCCAAGCCCGTCGCCTTTGCAGGGACACGAAGCAAGATGCTGTGGCATTAAACAGGCTTTCCATGTTGCCCTAGGAAATTCTGCTGCTCCCTTGGTGGGTTGCTGTGCATGGACGTGTCTCCACCGCTTGGAAAGGCTGGTCACTCTGCACTGAGTTCCCTACGTTCAGTCTGGGGTTATAAGTGGGTAATTAGAGCAAAAATACCAGAAATGGTGCCCTGTTGAGCTCAAGGAGGACCTTCTCTACTGCAAAGGAGATTTTCTTTTATTTCTTGAGCTCTGTCTTTTTCACATCTGCTTACAAATGTGAGTTGGGGGGTGTAGGTTGATGCCTGGCACTTTGACATCGTGCTGCTGCAAATATTAAATTGTGATGGAAGAGTGTATATAGAGTTTCTGAAAATTAATTAATGGAGGACTTTTCATAAGATGCAGAATGACTTCTTCCCCCCCTCTCCTTTCTCAGTCACTTAATTTCATCCTAAATTACATTATTAGTAAATTTGTCTGTGGCAGGTTTTTTTATTTTTAGATTTCTATTGCATCGCTAAAAGGAAATCAATGCAATTTATCTTTCAATCTTAAACGTCTTTAATAATAACTTCTCCCCATTCTGATCCATGCTATGTGTCAAGATATCAGAAGTGGCCCGACTATAAAGATAAATTTGATTTTATGAGATTATCAACCTTTCGTAGAAAGGGTATGATTGTGTTAGATGATTGACAGCAAAAAGCTCCTATTCCGGAGACACAACTTAGCCCCCCCTCCCCTTGTTTTCATTTTAAAGTTATTTTCATTTTGCTTTGTGCATTTTAAAGTTAACTGCTTAGGCTGGGCCTGTGTTGAGGGAGAACGGGCAAATCCAAAGGTGCCCAGCTCTCAGTGCAAGCCCTGCTGCAATGGCTTCATTCCAAGCGCTCTTTTCAAAGCTGGTGCCGGCCTACTTGGTTTAAGTTGGGTCCTCTTTAACCATGGTTAATTATTATCCTCTTTAAGGAACCCACTGCATGAAAAAGCTGTTGTGGTGGGACACGGGAACAGGATGCCCAGGGAGGTGGTGGAGGCTCCACCCCTGGAGACATTCAAGGTCAAGCTTGATGTGGCTCTGAGCACCCTGCTCTGGTTGCAGATGTCCCTGATCCCTGCAGGGGGCTTGGACCAGATGACCTTGAAAGGTTCCTTCCCACCCAAACCAGTCTGTGAGTCTATGAATCAAAATGGTGACTAACTGGCAATCTGCAGCTCCAGGAGTGACTGCCAGGGAGCTACTCTGGTTTTTCCTTGATAAGTATTGATACCCTTCTAATCAGAGCTGTCTCCCTGATGGCCACGCGTAGGTTTGTGATCCTGAAAGGGCGCTCAGCAGCACTCACTGGATTTTCCTTCTAAACAAAAAAAGAGGAAAACATTCAAGGATGGTTGGGATGATTGTAACTGACAGTCTAGCGCTCAGTAGTGTGCAGAGTGTCTCTAGGCTGGAGAGTCCTAAATTTCAAATACTTTTCAGACATCCCCATTTATTGATAAACCAAATGGTGCTCTTGGTTACATTGGATGAAATCTACTGAAATAAGTGAGGCTAATTGCAGAGCTGCACAAGTAGAGCTGAGAGGCGGCTCTGGCTACCTGCTGCTGATCACCTAATAGCTGTTGATGGGAGGGAAATACACCAGTGTCTCTCGGGTCCCAAGTGGCCCGGGTCAGCTTTGAAATGTCAGTGAAAACTCACCTTTCATCGAATCGTTCCCATCCCGAGTCGGAAGGTTTTGTCATCTTTAGCAGGCTGTAAATCTACTGGCAAAGGTTAGATTGCAGTGAATTAAAATGCAAGCAAACAATGAACAGCAATTGCGATCCGTCCAAAGGGTTTGCTGTGGTTTTATTGTCCCGGTGCTTGGAAGTGAAATAAAAGATTATTTGCAGAGCTGGCATTCAGGTGGAAGACAATTGGGAAAGTAGGACGTGAGCAGTAAGCAGCACATAGCGGGATTGGGACACCCAATAATAGTCTCTGTTGCTTCTTTCTAGTGAGAGACTTTTTTCTTTAAAATCATAATCTGTCAACTGGTGGGGTTGTATCAGTAGAAACTGGAGGCATCCTTTGAGAGTGGTTTTTTGACTTTTGAAATATTTTCTGGTTTGAAATATTTTCTGGTTTGAAATATTTTCTGGTTTGAAATATTTTCTTTATTTGTA
>JAAGNO010000060.1:0-47931 GCA_033439905.1 Ceryle rudis
GCTCGGGGGTCGGGGAGGGTGTGTGCCGCGCCTGGCGTCCGCGCTCCTCCGCACCCAGCTCAGCGGGTCGCTCAGCAGGGTCCCCGGCTGCAGGGAGGGCAAACACCGATCGCAGTCGAGGGGTGCCCCGACAGCGCCCACAAGCGCTGCTGGCTATCTGCCAGCTGCTGGGCAGGAGACTGCAGGCCGGCTAAGCACGCCTGAGGTGAGTGGCATCGCAGCGCTAAGCCAAGGGTACCGCTTCTGATCTCCTTTGTCTATTAATATAGCCATCACCAAATGCTGGATAAACTTTTTCCTCTGTCAACACCCCTCCACTGCAGCCCGTGCTGGGGGAAGAGGGATGGGACCTGCCATCGGGGTCCTCCTGTGGCAAGGGGGTGCCCCTTTTAGGGGTAACTTGGTGACAGATGTTGACGTTTCTGGGGAGCTCGGTAAACAGAAAGTTGGACTGGACTTTTTCATAGCCCATGTGGTTTTCATCATTCCCCGTCAGGCTCAGACCAAAGGCAGAGGCTTCCCTCTTCACACTCCTCATCCTCTCTCATCTTCAGCAGTCACTCAGCCCCCGTGACATGGAATGAAGAGCAGAGAAAACACAGGAGACCAGGTCTGTTAAGTAATGAAAAGAGACGGAAGTGAGGATGAAGCTAGCAGTGGAAATGGGGGGCAGGGAGGGAGAGGGAATCTCTCCTCCACTGCACACCAGTGAGTCTTCAGGTGCAAAGCGCATCTGTGTAAATCAGACTCCACCTGGGAACAGATCAGGGGGAGCACATCAGAGGAGTCTCAGAAAATAACCACTTGTCCAGACTTCTTTGCCTTCATAAGAAGGTGAAGGTTATGGAAGGGGCTAAACCACAGGGATGAGGATTTCTACACAGTTTTAACCGAAACTCCTCTCTACTAATAAACCAAAGCTTTTTCTTGACTTTGCAACAGGTTTACTAAGTCAATTAACTTCTGTGCAAATCATCAATTGCAGTGGAAATGACATCCAAATCAGAATTTATTTCTTAGCATAGCTGTAAAATATTCCCACTAGTACCCAGCAAAGGTGGAGACTTTAACCAGACTAGTCTGTTTTTCAAGAAAACAACACTGCTCTGTAGTATCAGTGGATTTAATATCCATGCATGGTTCTGAGGACAGATCAATCATAAACCAAAATGTATTGTTTGGAGTAATGCTTTGTTGCTCTTGTTGTGCTGGGGGGAAAAAAAGAAAGTATAAAAAACCAAAACACTGTCTAGAAACTGAAAGGTGATCCTGTCTGAGCTGAGCCATGCATATTTCACTATGTTATCTTTAAGGAACACTCCTTCAAACAGTGTAAGCATGAACAATATGTTTAGACATGGAAGTGGGTATTGCAGACAGACAGGACCCTGTGGGGCTTTGCAGTTTATTACAACCCCCCTCTCCCCTTATATTTTATGTGCTAGGAGGCAAGACAACGATCATGAAAATAGAGGGTGAGGCAAAAATAGTTTGAGAACACCTCAATAACACACCTCAGCTCCTAGTGCACGGGAAACATGCAGTGCCTATTCCATAGTCTTTATCCATAAGAATATGTATGCTCCCTCAATTTAGATTAATTTAAGGAGACATTACCTGAGCTTATTTCAAACCAGCTCACAAAATTTTAATGTTAGCAGATTTTAATGTTAGCAGATGCTTGCACCTGACCCCACACATATATTAGCTTTGAGTGCAACCTCTACCTCATTGCTCAGGGAGATTTAGCTCACCTGAGACCCAGAGATCTGCAAATCAAAAGATTAGGCTCATTGAACCTGGTAATTAATCTGTAAAGATAATTTTTTTTTTTCTCTTCAGATTACACCTTTCTCACCCTGGGGTCTGAGAGGCACAGTAAAGCATATAAGGAACATAGACAAAAGCTACTGAAAATTTCTGCTGAGGCTCCTCTAACAAACCAGTTTGATTGCAGACTGGATGAGAGACTCTAGAAATCCAGACAATCTCCATTTAATCCCCTTTCTGAACATTATGACGTGTTTCTAGATTGGTCAACCATACAGGTTGATTCCCACTTTTGCTGGAGCTGAAAAAGAAGATGACACACCCATCACCCTGGGCTCTGAATCAGGCCCTAACTGCAAACTTCATACTCAAAAATGGGCAAAAATTTATTCCATGCTTTTCATAGAGAAGTCAGCAGGACAGATTGTGCACTGAAAGCAATGGAAACCTGACAAGAAATCTTCTGGTCAGACATTCAAGGTTTTTTTTTTATCTTCTATGTGAGCAACCACAGAGGAATACTGATTATGGAAGGGGAAAATGATGCGTTTAAAAGATTTTCTGCTAACAGAAAGAACAGTTTTGCTTACCCTATCCAGCAGGTGTGAATAGAATTAAATGCAAATCACTAATGTTTAAATACAAATCTTAGCTGCAGTCTTAACTATGATCCTGTTCAAAATACAGGAATGGAGGAGTCCCTTTACTAACCCATCTTAATCAGGATTAAATAGAGAACACATAATGGGATTCTCTTCTGCAGACCTTTTTCATTAAAATCAGTGGAGTTTTGCCTTAGAAAATACTGCAGACAGGATTTTTTGTCCCACTAACCATTTTTCAATGTGACATTTTACAATTTAAAATAATAAGCGAAAATTAGTTACCTCAAATGGAGCATTTAAAGCAACAGTGAGCCCATGTTAACATTGATTTCTCTCTGTGTGTCTCCTTCTCTCCTTCTTTATAAAACTCATGTACTCTGTCAATACAATACTACCCACCTGGATAATAAATCTGTTGTTTCAAGCTAGGATGCTACCGTTTCCACTTCCATGTAATTTATAGTTATATTGATTTTAAAGCTGTGGTTCTCTATTTCCCCCCTGTTGTATTAAAAATGAGTTCTAATTGCAAGGCAAATGATCTTTGGTTGAAGCACCTCACAGAGTATTTTATCTGTGGCTAAGGAGATTTAATTTGATTAATAGAGAAATGAAAACCTCGAACATTTAAAATTTTAATTATAATTTCCAGTTTAAGAAAAAAAGAGAGGCAGAGAAAGAAGGGAGTTTAATGGAGCCAGGGAAAGCATTCATAGATCAGCATGAGCAGATGTTATTTTGCTTTTCTGTCAACATTTCTGGTTTGTTGTGTGTATAGAAAAACAAGCTTTTCAACTCTTGCCACGATTTCAGCCTGTTGCCAGCTTTGCTTGCCTGCAGGATATCTGCTTATCTAGCATGGGAGCAGGATCAGATCTCCTCCCCTTTTGTCTAGAAGCAAAACAACCTTTCACATGGGCTGTGGGGTTTTTCACACTCCCCCCTCCTTTGCCCACACATTTTCAACACTTAGATCTTTATTTCATAAAATTTCTTTCCTCTTAGAAACCAAAAAAAATGGCCAGGAGATGAATGGAAGAGCTGAGCAATATTAACTGCATTCAGGTGTGTGTTGGCTGAGAGGAGAAAGGAACCTCGCCCCTTCCTTGAGGGCAGCGTGCATGTTCAGCCACATGGGATAGTGGTGGCTGCGCAGCTGTACAGGGTCCCCTGTACCCCTGGTGCCTGTGCGCAGTGTATAACCTCGGGAGTGAGAAGGATGATGTCACTTCATATAGGAAATTCGAACAGCCATTCTCCTTGGTGAAGTACCTTTGAGAGCTGCCTGGCATGATAATGTGTCTGAAGTGTCCATGTTGAAGGAAGGGAGTCATCCGTGGATGCCTGGGTTTGTCCTTTAGGATTCATGAGAATAAGGCACATTCTTTCATGTTTTCAATCCTTACAGCAGGTCTTTCTTTTACTGCAATTCCATATCAGTTTGGAGTAGCAGCACTAGAGGTGATGGAGTCCAGACTGAGCCTTAAAAAATTAGGTTTGTTTGTTTCTAGATATTCTCCAGGGCAAGCAATATATCTCATCCTCTGGGGAAAAAGAATCAACAAATCATCAACAACAACAATGAAACCCCCGAAAATAAATAAATAAAAAAACCCAAACCCAAACCCAACAATCTGCATTTAAGTGAAGATTAAATAATCTAAGATTTATCGTTCACAGAGACTAGTTTTTTGTTTTTTTTTTTTTTAATTGCAATAAAGCATTTAAAGTAAAAAAATGCCAGCAGGCATCAAATAGAAATGTCCCTTTCATCACAAAAGGTTAACTCCTGCTATATTTGTCCTATATAAAATGCCCTAGTTATTTCCAAGGGGAATTTCTCAGAAAAAGGACGATATATGTAGCCCCAAAAGTTACTACTTGCGGAGTGAACACTATCTGAGCTCAAAGAGAAGAGGGAGAAAGGAATGAAGTCTGTCAGTAGCCCTGTCTTAAGACATACCTGCTCAATGTGAGTTTGTCCCAAGGCAGGAACTGCACTCTGCACCAGATATCATGTCAGCTAGATCTGAAGGACATCTTTTGAGCTGTTATGTGTGAACACCCCTTTTCATTGTAGGTAGGAGTATGTGTGCTCAGCCAGAACACCACTACTGAAAACACCACTTTTTGTTGACTATGAAAAATTAACTCTGGACACACTCATAAGGTGGAGAGTTGCAGAAGTTCTTATTAGGAAAACAGGAGGAAGGAATTCCTCCTTGCATACAGCTTACTCTTTTATTAAAAGAATTGTAAAGCAAAGCTTTATCTACATGTTTCTCAGTTGCTTATCCACAACTATGAGACAAACTTTTCAGGATCTGTTCACTGGTGCTCCAAGCCTTTCCAGTTTTCCAGACTTCATGAGCCTCTACAGCTCTTGGTGCAGCTTTAATCCAGGTTGGGATGAGGGAGGTGAAAAGGGCAAGGGTGATATAAGGAAAGAAGAGGGACAACCGTGCAGGGGCTGTGCTAGTCATTGCTGCTGTTGTCCCCAAGGATATTTGCTATAGCGCAGAGGGATAGATGGAAGGAGAGACTGCTGCCCAGGCTGGGCAGGAACAAGGGGACAGCATAGAGAAAAGAGTCTTTGGTGGTGATATTTCTTCCTTTCTGAGGCACAAGGTGAAATTGCTATAATGTATAGGGAGGTATTTCAAGTTGCATTTCACATGGCCATCCAACAGGGTTGTTATTCCTTAATAGATTTTGTAATTCCTCTAGGTTCTTTCATCCAAATTTCTGCACTGTTTACACTGTTTACTCAGATCCCATCACTTTTGGGATCTTTTGTACTTCTGGGTGTAGCTCAAAAGCTTGCTTTTCTTTAAAAAGTATGTGGATCATGTGATAGAAAATGAATGACTTGAAGATCTTTTTATCCATTTTTTACAAAAGCAATCCTTCCTTCCTTCCTTCCTTCCTTCCTTCCTGGAAATATTACCTTTGTCAGCCAGGTGTGACTGTAAGATGTATGTACCTCTATTTCCCTTCTGGAATGCCCCACAAGATTTATACTGAGGTGTGTGGGAAGGAAAGGAGATGTACAGCTTCCCCAGATTTCTATCTGCCTTTTCAGTGTCAGATTTTAAAGTGAAACTTTGATCTGAGCAACAATAACACTTCTGAGGGTAAGAATGGCATTTTACTCTGATTTGATATTTGTTTGTGGTTTGCTGTTGGTTTTAAGTCTTCCCTCAATTTCTTCAGTCTGGAATTTACAGACTCAGACTTCTGCTGCAGGGAAAACATGGAAATTGTTTTTTCCCTTGCCACAAAGTGTTTTCTAATAGTTGCCTTATTTTCTGCCGTCTTTTCTTCTCCTTTAATATCTTTAATAAGTGTTACCATCTGCTTGGGTGCCTGGTATTACATGTTGTGAACAAGGTCAAGAGTTTCTGAGGGGCTGTGATGGTGTTGTTTACTATTAGGCTTAATGAAGATTGTTGTCTTTGCCTGGGGCAGGTAGGCTGGGGCTGGAACACACATAGAAATGCAGAACATGTGCTAGGGTTGAGCTATCTACAGTTCTCTTAAAAGGAGGTTTGACTGTTGAGCTAGCAGTGCTTACTTAGTATGCAGAGACTCTTTTCTCCTGCTATTTTCTGGCCTCTAACATGCTTAACCTTACAGAGAAAGACACAGCCAATTGTGATGCTGCTAACTGGTCGAAAGGCACTATCAATTTTAGACGTGTTAGGTACATGTCAGAATCAGCATAATTAACTGGAATGACAATCCTGTTAAATGTGTTCATGCCATTGCACTGGCAATAAAGCATGTGTAAATTTACAATTAAGGCCTGTCTTTCTTCTATACCTTGGAGACTAGTAACAAACGTTAAGAAGTTGTATAGCATCAGGAGCTGAAGGGAGGTATTTATCAAAATAAAAACATCAGGTGATGAATTTCCCAGATTATCTATCCTTCTTATCCAAATTATCTTTTTTTTTTTTTTTTTCCTGGAAATTTCAGGGTAAGTAATAACTATATTTCTGACCTGAAAGTTGATATTTCACCCTCCAAATTTTTGTTTTCATTTGCAAGATGGATGGGAATGACATTGTTTTGCTGCCTCGAGTAAAGGCATTTGAAAAACTTCTTATTTCACATTATACATTTAGCTGCACTTTCTTTATATCAGGTACATTGCACATTGCATATCCAGTGAGAAATTTTCAGGGATGCTACAAGATGTTTCCCTACATTGTACATAGACTCTACAGCTCCTGCTACAGTGATGACAGGAAAGCATCAGCACAAGTAAGATAAAGGTGATTTAAAATGTGTCTGTGAGTCAGGCAGTGAACTGACAGCCATCTTTAACCAGCCTGACCCTGGGATGACCCTGATCTCAGCTGGTTGTGAGATAGTTGGGTCTATTATGGGACAAAGGATCATATGTCTGACAGGATGCAGAGAACACATTATAGGATCACAGCTGAGTAACAGTGCAAGACATAATGTACATTTATTTGATGAACAACACAAGCAAATCTTGCCAAGAGAATTTAATTTCAACTATTTTGTTTATTTCAAGTCAATCTCTTTCTGTCACCTATTTCAAGAAATTCATTATTTGCTAGCTTTTTCTCTTCTAGGAATGAAACAGATGATCATGCTAGTGAAATTTATAAAGCATGCAGAATGTACACTGATAAATTCATACAATAATTTTGCACGTTTCTATTGCATTTCCTGCTTCCCATGTGGGCTCAGCCTACATCTATTCAACATTAAATTTTGAATATCTTTGCCTAAACCTGCAAATAATTTGGTCAAGTGAGGCTGGAAATGTCAGAATGAGAACAGCAGTGGTTAGAGAGAAAGCCATGGGCTTGAATCTGCAAATGGCCCTGCATGTGAGTAACTGCACTCATATGAACAGCTTGAGGAGAACAAAATTTGTCATGACAGGGTTCTCAAGAAGGGAGAGAAGTACCTTTCAGGGTGAACTTCCTTCAGATGTTGTCTAAGGGATAACACTGTGGCAAGGCTTCTGATAGCCACAATTTCAGTGCAGGGAAAAAAGCTGATGGAGATATGGGTAACTGTAGAACCTTGCATATTAAAAATTAGATCAGCTATAACCTCTCCTCCACAGAGCTCATTGTATGCCACAGAAGGGAATGATAGTTGGGCTGAAGATTTGGAAGCTGAGGCTGGGGAGGGAAGGAGCTTGCCTGAGCCACTTGATTGGTCAGTCACCAGCCTCCATGTCTTGACCCTGCTGCTGACCACACTGGGTCTCTGATGTGGAGGAAAGGGATAATGAGTTTGTCATTGCCCTAGAGGCACTGAGAAGACTAACAGTGCTGCACAGTCCCTGCCAAGCCCCTTGGCTGGACTCAGGAGCTCTGGCACTGGTAAGAAATGCTTTGCAATCAAGGGAAAGGTCCTGTTTGCCTCAATGGGCTTCACAGCATGTCTTATCTCCTTAAAAAAAACCAACCCAACCCCCAAAACAGAGTGGTTAGTAACACTCCCTCCAGCCTCCAGTGGTTAAGCTGCTGCTGCGGTGAGAAAGAGAGGTGGAGAGATGGGGAAGGGGGCAGCATGTCTGTTAGATGACAAGTCTCTCATTCCCTGGTGAGGGAGGCAGGACCACATCTGCCACAGCTCCTGGCAGTGCTGTGCCCTGATCCCTCTGCTGCCCCAAAGCTGCCCTGGGGTCTGGCATCACTGAGCAGAAGACAAGTCAATCAGAAGAAAGAAGATTGAGACTTAACCTCCTGCCTCCCTCACTGTCCCCACAGACGATGTGTCGGGGTGATGAGTGAGATGGGATGAAGTACTGCACCACTGGCAAAGCTGAGAGCAGTGCTTTACCTCAGCCAGCTTTCAAGGGTACGGGGGGTTAATCTGCTTCCCAGGCCCTGTTGTCAGTAGCCTCATGTCCTGTTGCTCTAGGCAGGGCTGGATCTGGCTTGGAGTCCTATACAAACAGATCACTCTATAAAGAGCTACTGCACTGGGTGACCTCTTCTAATGTATTGCTAGTTTATATTTGGGCTGATTGCTTCCAAAGGGGAAATGACACAAAGTGAATCAGTGTGACCTCATTAGCATGGCTCACACTGGTAAATGGATGACCACCATTAGAAAGGCTCTGTTGTGGCAGTGCTTCTATTGTGTTACCTGTGGATAGTATCATCATCTTGCTATAACCTGCTGCAAGGATTTATGCACTATGCTAACTTGCGTAGTACAGCTGCTTTCTGTCTTATAAATATTGACTTCTGTGCCAAAAACAACAACTCGGTACAACAGGAATTAATCTTACGCCTGACTGATGTATCTTTACAGACCAGTTTGTCTTCAGAAAATAGAGCTCAAGAGAGCTTTATGATTTAGAAAAATACATTGTAAGTTGGTCTAGAATATAGGCTGTGATAAGTAGAAGCATCATTAAAGTGACATGGGGGCTATATTTTGCCTTCTAGATTTTCCTAACTGTGCCATCTGTTTGTCATCTTGACTTGTGTGAAATTTAAAAGAAATTGCCAGACTCTGTGTCCTGAATCTTTTCTGTTTGTTGAAGTTTCTTTGATAATTTACGTACCATACTATCCAAATAGTCTTAATTCACTTGATTTTTTTTTTTTTAATAATAAGAAACAATCTGTAGGCAATTTGATTTATCAAAACACTTGCAGATGTTATGCCTTTTGTCCTCAGCTGTAGCATTACAATGCTATTACAAAGCGCATCCTCCACCTGATGTTAGACACTAAGATGAAATCACAATATAGCAGGATTCTGCAGCTGACAGTAAATAGCAACATAAAGGGTCATCTTGCTGAAAGAGTAAAAGACAGAATATCAGCTCATTTTGCAAAGGAACCATTTAGGATATTAGATCTAAAGATGAACTAAAGTATTTTGACAGTTGCCCTTTATAGAAATTCAGGTGTTCAGGGCTCCAGTTACAGCTATTTCTTGTAAGCCTGTTTGTAGTGTGCATGAGAGTGAGAGAAAGTGAGTATTCCCTGCTGTAATGGAATTTTTGACTTGATTATACTCTTATGGATCATGTAAAGATTAGAAAACTGTGGTTGTGTAGGACAATATTGACTCAGATATGTTGCCATTTATTGTGGGCTCATACTCCATAGATCAGACCTGACTAACCTGCAACTCAATTTGTGTTACGATGGAGACTTCAGTGATGGTTCTTTAATGATTTTAATGAAGCTCATTGTCATGCATCCCTAAATAAGCAGGCTGGTGTCAGGACTTCCACTCCTGGGGTGAAATTCATGCCTCTGAAATGGAGCCAGTCACTGGGTTTTCTCACAGTCCCCACCCAGGCAGCTGTTTGGTTTGTGCAATGCCACAATAATGCCTTCAGAGCCACTGGCTCATGTTCTCCCCGCTGAAATTCTCCTTTAGGTCACTAAAATCTGTGGTAAAATACCAATAACCACTATGAGGTGGAATCATGAATACAGACAGCTGATCTGGCTGAGGCTGTCACTGATATGAGGTTTGAGAAATCCTAGACCATAACCCCTGTGAAGGCTGAAGTAATCTGAATGGCTCATGTTAGTTATTCCACACCACTGGTTATTTTTACCATAAGGTTTATATATCTTGAAAAAAAAGAAAAAAAAAAAAAGTGGGAAATACTACAGGTGTATAATATGAACAAATTAATAGTCATTTAGAAAGCTAACCTGTTATGTAGTGAAATTAAGCTTTTGGGATGTACATTTGATAAACTGTTAGCTTTCATTTTTTTTGGTAGTTGATTCCCATGCTTGTTCAGTGCTTAAGAACTCAAGCCAGTAGGGTTTTGAACAGGCTAAGCTGTATGTCAGTCTCAGAAATGGAATTTAAAAAATGTTCTGGTGTCTTATCCATAGGAAATGGATATGCCCATGCATTTAAAATTATGGTGCTGAGTATCTTCAAACAAGAGTTGTTTTTCTCTTTTCAGGGGAGACGGCTAGGCAAAGTAAGCCAAAACCAAATTTTAAGCTTCAGACCTGTATGGGTCCTAGTAAAGCGAATATTCTCATATGGGAAAAGACTATTTTGTGCTCAATCCTCTAAAAAAACAACTGAACTGATTAAAATCACTTTCAATCAATAGGAATTGTAATCACTAGGAATCTTCATCAATATGACTTTGAAAATGTTAACTGAGAATTCAATTCTGTTGTGATTATAAGCTCTACAACTATTTAATTACCTCAGATGCAATGCTGTTATTAGAAAAAATATTCACTCATAGTGTAACGCACATAATTGGGACATTTTTAATATATAGTTCAAAATAGTAGCAGTGATCAGTTTACCAAAACAAACCAAAAAAATTACATGTCTGGAATCCTTAAGTGGGTCACAGCCAGATACATATCTTCTCTAACTTCCTGATACACTATGCCTCTAATTATAAATATGACAAAGCACAGATGTGATCTTCAGTAAATACATGTTCATACAGCATGTTAATGTGTTCATATTAAGCAAACTAACATATTTTGAACTCTAGGAATAATTAAAGTGTGGAAAGTAACATGAGCTGTAGTTTAGATATGTTAAGTTCCAGACTTTGGGTTCCAAGGTAGGAAACCTTATGATTGCCGAGTCTTAATTCTGTATTCAAACCTCTAAAGCAAAGGCTCTTTAGTTGCTTTTTCAATATGTCCTGCAAATTGGAGGCTGATCAACAGCGCAATGGGAATTGTTTTTTTCATTTACAGAAAGCAAAGCCAGGCACTGGCACTTAGTATTCCTGATCTGTGGTATAGGGGCCATTGGCAGGAGCTGTGACTGGTGGCCCAGAACTGGCTAGATTCAGGTGAATCCAACCTACAAAGGTTGCCCACTCTCTCAGTGTAGCTGTCTGTGCTCTTGTAGGGTGGGTTGCCCTGACACTTTGTGTTATTTCAGAAAATTGTGATTTCACTACATACTGGGCAGAATATTCTCTTTGTTTCTGTGAAAGTGAAGGCTTTGTGGAAAGGGTTTTCTGCCCTATCCAGCTTTAATCTTGAAATCTTAATCAAACAAGCAGATCACAGTTAGTGATAGATGGACAATGTTCTGGCTTTTCCTGTCTCTCTTGAGGCACAGTCCACTAACATTGCAATCCCTGGCAGCACTAGGAAAAAGTTTTTGGTGTGCTACCTGATATTTATGACTTACTTAGGCTCGCACTTGTGATTCTGGGCCAGCATAACTGCACATGAAAAAGACTTCAGAGACCATGTGTGTGTGGTGTTGTGAACCCTTCAAGTTTTTTGAAAAGTCCCCTTGGAGTATGAGTTGTCCATCAGAGTGGATGAGGTGAGCATTTCTGGATTGGAGGTTCAGCCCAGTCTTTTGTTTGTATTTAGGAGAGGAAGGGGATCTTTTTGTTTCCCATGTCTTCCTCCTCACTTTCCTTCTCTTGTGCTAAGGTGAACCTCAATGAGACAGATACCAGAAAGCCAATAAAAAGTGAGTGGAAGATCTAGCCTTGAGCTCTACTCATGTTGCTCTGAAAAAGTTGAAGTTTGATTTAACCTGAGTCCATGGCAGGAAGAGAGGCAGGAACTGCATTTCCCCAGGTGTCAGGGAAGTCACTCTTGGCATGTCTGGTTTTTTTTTTTTCCCTCAATTTCAAATACTTGAAAATTCCTCCCCAGCTTCTCTATAATCAAAAGCATTGATGCTTGATCTTGGCTCATAAAAGATCTTTTTTTCTACTGAAGTTTTGAGGAAAATTTATTAACCCAGCTCTGAGTCACAGAAGAGTGGGACAATGAATCTTACTACAAACTACAACTTAAAAACTTAAAAACAAGCAAGCAAGCAACCAGACAAAATTACTCCAGAGAAAATTGTATCTAATTCTGATGTCTGAATGTTCTGTAAAGGCCAATGTCCTAGCCCAGCTGCAGTCCCCAAAAGTTCAAGGAATGCCATGCACAGAAGACTCCTGGGTAGAATCTCAGGTTTGGAAAACAGTGTTGAGAAACAATTTCTAAGTGTGCATGGGAAAAAAAAATTCCTTTGAGAAACATAAACAAAGGAAAACCCTGTAGCGTGACAAAGTGGGAAGTGGAGAAGAGCTTTCTATTCTGTTTTGCTGGAATAACACACTGGGGCCATGCTACTGTGGCGGACTTGGAAAGGCCTTCAGATGTACCTATCTCAGTGCGGTGAGGACTCGCCCATCCCATGCAACTAGCGGTCTTTTTGAAAACCAGTACAAGCACTGAATTTTAATAACTGACTTATGCACTCAAAATGTTCCAAGCAATGCATTTGGTACTGGTGTTTGTAACATTTAAACAGTAAGTCTGAAGCAAATATTCTACTGTTGCATGTCTCTCTTATTTTAAAATATGTTGATAATGTCCTTAAAATCAGTTTAAATCTTCTAACAAGTTAAAGAGATGGTTGAATGAAGAGATGGTGGGAGTATATCTCATTTGTCAATATGGATCCATACACACAGATGGATTTGGACTTTGCAGTGGTAATCACCACTCTCTGATCCAGTAGTGAGTGGATGCCTGTTTAACTAGGCTATGGATGTCCAAGCATATGGATGTGCTGTTAGCCACAACACTCCTTGGTGTGATACTGGCTGTAGAAATTCGGTGAGCTTTAACCTTTTTCATCTGACGAGCTACCTAGACTTGGGCAGGTATTGATATGATACACAGATTCTATTTGAAATTCAACATAGCCTTCATAAATCATTGAGTTGATTTTGATTTTTAAGCTGTGAAGTTCTGATTTGTTGGCCTGGTTTTGTATGATGACAAATAAAAGCCTGTAAAATATCTGATGCCACAAAATAAAAGTAGAAGTGTTTACAAAATCAAAGCTTATCATGCTGTGTAAAGCAAGGCTCTTATTGAAGCTGCATTCAAATCTGGGCTCTTCTCACTAGTTTTGTCTTAATAATGAGCACACATCTAATACTGGCAAATAGAGCAATCCCTATTGAGAATAATATGCTCGTTGTTGTCATAATGGATCTCCATTGACACATTTAACAGCTTGAAGGTATACACTTCAGACACTATAACTTAGACTAATTAATCTTTATTACATCATTGCTGCCTTGTACAAAAATAAAAAAAAGGCAGAACCTCTGCAAGAACGCATCATTGACAATGAATATGCCTGATGTTAGTAAAGTTAAACTTTATTTTGAAACAGAGATGCTCTAAGAACCTTGTGCAAACAGTGAGTGGATAAACCCAGCCAACTGAAACTTTGTTCTCCATTATTGTAGAGTTTAACTGCAGCGTATTTTTATCTGATGATGAGTTATGTGTTTCTGTGCTTAGAATTCAGAGGATTACTAAAGAGACTATCAGATGTGTCAATCAAACTGATATCTTGATGGCTTGGAATACTGCTACAGATTTAGCAAAGTGTCTTTGCTCTGATGTTCATTCTGGATGTCATGGTTAACCAACATCTTAATTATATATGATGAATAATCTTTCCAATGGCTTACTATTGTAATATAAATCTCAGTAGTGATATATAAGCAGAGTCCATAGCCAGGAGTCACTTAAAGCTTCAGGGTCTCACTGAAGGACTGCTATAACAAAGAATTCAGTCAGGCTTACTCATATTTAGCTGAATGAATTAGCTTTGGAAACTAATCACCCTCTGGACTGTCCAGGGGACTCAAATGACCATATAGAAAGTTTGGGTACAGTAAGCATAAGCTTCGTCATGATGAAACACCTGTCCAGAGAAACTAAATAACTGAAATTGATATAATCCATTCATATCCACTGCTGCTATGATACTGTTGTCTATGGTGAAGAGACGAAGCTACAGTGCAGTCAGCTAAAACAACTTTTCTAATTAAGTGGTGATCTGAATTCAGATGTCTAGTAGGACCCTGAGGCTTTGCAATGTCCTACTAGTCTCTGGGCTAATTGACCAATGAATTGACAAGTTCACCTGTCGTCTTTAACTCACTCTCTTTGTTCTCATCCTTCCTTCTGTCTGCTTATCTCTCACAAGAGGAGGCACATTTTGGTGAGGAAGAGAGAGTTTCCTATGTAGTGATGGACACATAGTTGCGTGCTACCTGAGCACTCCTGATGTGGAATGAATGTCATTTTGCACTGACAGATATGTAAGATTTCTTGGAGACAAGGGCTGGGGACTTGGGCAGGTAACAATGCCGCACACCAGAAAATAGATGCACAGATACTTCCCCAAAATCCAGCAAAAAACACCTGATAAGTGGGAACAGTTTCAGCACAATACTTAATTTCCCTGACTTAGATTTCTCCAGCATGTTATCAGTACTGTTGAGGGAACCCTGGGTATAACTCCTGAAAGATCTAACATGACTGAAACATGAAAGCTTATCCTGGTGGCAGCTGACAGGGCTGACTGTTCTCCATCACAGCCTAAAGTGGAATTGCAACAGAATAGTGACAGTGGGCTATCACTGCCCCCTCGTAGCTCTGCAGAGGGAGGG
Source organism: Ceryle rudis (assembly GCA_033439905.1). Lineage (NCBI taxonomy): Eukaryota > Metazoa > Chordata > Aves > Coraciiformes > Cerylidae > Ceryle > Ceryle rudis. The sequence goes on from JAAGNO010000060.1 coordinate 14,833, forward strand.
AATGTCACTCACATAGCTGGATCCCTTAAAACACAGCATTGCTGAAAGAAGTTGGTTTCGCTGAAAATTGTTATTTTTAGGTTACAGCTCCATATATAAGCTTTTGTCATTACAGAAGGCCAGGGAGGAGTTTCAAAGGGATGCTCTAAAATGGCTGAGTGCTCATTCTCACAATGATGCAAACTCAACGATGCAGTGCACCCTCATCTAAAATGTAGATATCTAAAAATCAATACCATTAATTCTCTATCTGGGTATTGAAAACAAACACAGCCATTATGGTGGTTAATATATAGGATACATGCCTCTGATCTGCAGACCACCACAAAGCAGTTAAGTATTGGACGTTTTCTGTGACTTTCTGCCACAGCCGATTACAGACAGTACAAAAAGGATCAAATTCGCAGGAGGTGTAAGCTGATAAAGTGCCCTAAACTCATAGGTAGACTAGCTGATGGGAGATAAAACATTTCTTGTAAGAAGATCTGTGAAAAGAGCTCAAGGGACAAACAAATATGAGTTCCAGCAATTTATCATGATCAGGCTCTATTTATAGCCATTTTCCATGGAAGTTCTTGTGTTCCTGTCTCTGGACACAAATATCCATATGAAGTACACCTGAGTATTTGCTTCAGAATTGTTCACATGCTTATCTCAATAGAAAATGGAAATGATCTGAAATGATTGGCTACAACAAAGCTGCTTGGACTAACATGAGAATAGTCATAGCCAAGCAATGGAAAAGTTGAAAAGTGATTAGCTGAATGAGATATAGAAGGAAATATGGCCAAAATAACACAAATTATTCACAGTTAGCATTAAATTGGTGCATTGTTATATGTTATCTTAATGTGTGTCTGATTGAACTTTGCCAGCTGCACCTGATATATGTTAACAGGTCCTCTGTAACTGAGACAGAAAGCAATAATCTGCATTACTAAATGCTCAGTAGCAGTTATGAGAGGGATAGAGAAGAGGACTATAAAGTTTGGGTTTCCTCATTGATGCATTCCTGACACAGGACAATGACTGGTGAAAGCTGCATGATCCTTAGGGTGGGCCACCTTGCTTTACCATTTGTGCAGCAGGACTGATCTTTTGCTGCCAAAGGGTCTTTGACTTTTACATATCAAAAGATACTCCTGAAATGGAGGGGAAAAATATCTCCCATGTTTCTTACTTCAGGATCAATAACATCAAATGAACAAAGTGACCTTGCATACACATTATCCAAAATGATGTGCATGCCGTGCTGTTCCCGGTTCAAAGAAACAGCACTCTGCTTTAAAATCAAATGGTAAAAATCAGTAATTTAACGGCATGTAGCAAGCAGTTTTCAGCTTTCCCTGCTGTGAATCAAGTCCATAGCTTCCTGTCTTAATCAGGGTTTTATTTAAATAAGTTTCATTGTACTACAAGAAACAAAATTGGCAACTCATTCTCTTGCAATGAGCTGCAGTGTCTGCAGGGCCAGCTCAAAGCCTCTCAGCCATGTTGGCAGGACTGAATTTTGCAGCCCCAAGGTTGGAGAACTGGGCTTGTCCTTCTGCTGGATGGGGAAGGACAAAGGAAGGGCTGGAATGGAGGAGAGTCCTGGAGAGCCAGGCTTGCTACTCTCGTGCCACTGGGGTGGGACATCTGCCATATCCCCTTACTTGACTTTCCAGGGCTCTGCTGGTAGGTAATGTAAAAGATATTTTGCTGTTTCTACTAGTCATCTGCTTGAGGTAACTGCTGACTTCGCCAGTGGCAGTTCCAGCTGTGGTTATTAGTTTGTCATGTTGAATGCAATGTGGAAAGTAGAGTGAATACTGGGGCCACTATGAGCCACGGTGGGGAGAGAGGTTTCATTTGGCATTGTACTTGTAAAACTGCCTTTCCCGCAGTGAAAGCCTGACTGTTCTTGTTTACTACTTTATGCAGGTTTTATTTCCAACTCCTGCAGCACTGCTGTGAAATGTGTGTCATGCCTTTGAACTCACAAGATCAGGATAAATTTTCCCCTTCACTAGAGTTTGGCTTAGGTTGGGCAGGATGAAAGGGAGAGAGGCAGCTTTAGTTGGATCCTGGATGTAATTTAGATTTATTGAGAAATGCTAAACCCTAGGTCTTTCCTGCATTCTCCTTCACAACCAGCATTCCTACTGCACCACCACCAGCCCTGTCTCTTTCACCTCTGCTTGCCTGTAGGACTCTCCATTCTCAGAGGGAACTCTCCATTGACCATTGCTCACCATAAACGGTGTGGCCTGAAGGAAAGAAAAGTATCTGAATTCCAGGAGTTACCTATTTTACCCAAGCTGGAGGAATGTGAAATTGTGGAATCTTTTATTGGTGCTAACTCTTGCAGCTCGCTGTTTTCAGGTGTCAGGAACAAAAGCCTGTCCTGGTCCTCGGTTGGCTGAAGGGACTTTACTAGGATAGGACTGCATTGGCTTAAAAAATAAGATAGCCTAATCTTAAATCTAATTACAATTTCTCAACAAAAATACAGAAACTGCAGTAACTTTGGGGCCAGGCATGCCTGTGTTACCAGAGAGGGGTAACATTACATCTTTGGGGCCAACATAGCCTGAATACACAGGCACAACCTTATTGTGGCTTCTGTGGCACCTCCTGCAGGAGATGTTTTGAGTGCTTCAGATTAATCTCTGGCTTTTAACTATCCTGTCAGACCTGCCTGGAGGAATTTAGGTCAAGAAAGATGACTCAAGGTCGGTCTTGCACATGGATGCTTCCTAAAAGGTTTGAAATCACTTGAAATCAGCACAGGCAAGATGTAGGCTGCCTATGCTTAAACTAGTGAATGTTGTGTCTTAGGAGCAAACCAGGGGTCAAAACACTTTTGGGAGCATGCCCTCTGGGGTTGCTGCTGCTCTGGGGACAGTCAGCTGGAACCATTGGTCCTTCCTCCATGAACACTTCTCTGGCTCATAAGGTATCCTATGATGAATATTTGAAACAGTTATGGTCTTAAATACTTGGGTTAAAGCAGTAATTGTAGTTAAAGCAGTAATTGTAGCTAATCACTGAAGGGAATAATGAGACTCTTCTAGATATCAGATGACCTTAACACAGTAATACCTGTCCTGACACGTTTTATTGTCTAGCGACACGATGAAGGTTTTGAAGATAATTGAAAGGCAGGCATTCATGAGTGCAGTGGGTGATTAAAGGAGCAAATAGCCTAACAAGCATGGTCAGGTACTGCATGTGTTTCAGCTGTTCATTTTGCTGAAGGCCAACAATTTATGCTACACCCAGTGGCTACCACTCTCTTCAGACCAGGTACATGCAATAAAACTGGAATGTTAATTGGGGCCAACTGCAAGACCTTAAAGGGACAGTGTCCTTGCAGGTACTGGTGATACCTTATTCTAAGTTGTTCCACTCTTGAATTTTAATTTAAACCATGGTCGTTGAAATGCTTATGGGAAGGAATTAATAAAAGAAGCAACGTGTTTTGACACATATTGGACATCCTCATTTCAAAGCGAAATCCAGGGCTCATTCTTTTTCCTCCTGGTGAGATGATATAGCAAACATCTTAAAGTAATGGCTGTGGTATATGAGAGAGGGACTGCACTAATAAATGTGGACAAATGCCAATGTTGTGTGATTATTGACAGGTCTGATATAAAATTCAGTTTCTCCAATACTGTTCTAGCTAAACATCATGAATGGAGTATTAGACTTTCAGGATCTGTAACTGAAGGTATATCACTCACTAAAGAGCTTCCCAGCTATGAAGTTAAGGGGGAAAGGCCAATGTTATGCTTGAAAGTACAAGCTTGACAGTACCTTTTCTACAGCAGGTAGCTATTTTACTACTTGCAGGAGTATTGACTCACTATGTAAATACTGTTATAATCTGTTCTCCCTCACCCCTCCAGTTTTATGACTGAAGTAGGGTGAAGTAGGAAACTTTGAAACTTGGGAACAGCTCAAGAAGTAACTCCCCAAGAATTTGTTTAAATGTCAGCTGTCTAGGCTCAGTTTCCAGAAGGTATTTAAAGTCTAACTCTCCAATGGCTAAGTTCCCACCAAGGCCAGAGGGAAGCTAAGTACCCCTATAGGATTTAGTTATCCCTATAGGATTTTCAGATATCATTGTGAATTTGACCTCTAGCATCTGTAAATCCTGCTGTTGAGTGGCATAAAATGTTTCCTGTTCTCCAGAGATTAAGCATATTGGCTAGCTATACTAATCCCCATCTGTCACTAAAAAAAACCCAAACAAATAAGTGGAACTGAGATCAGTAGCTGGAAAACAAGTGTCTTTCCAGTATAACGATAACTTGCTGGACCATCAAGTCAAGTTATGCTTGTTGGAGGTTTGCCACATCTTTTTTCTCATGGAGTGGTCGTTGACAGCAGTTGAGATCCTCATATTGCCCAGACTTTCCTGACATGAGAACTGTACAGTGATTACAGATGAAGGGTGTTGGTTACATCTGTTTCAGGGCTGTACCACTCTCTCTGCTAACAAGTTGAACTGCCCCAGGCCAGTTCCCTGGTTTTTGTGGCTCTCCTACCTTTTCTCACACTTATTCATGAGGCAATGCACTGTTTTTCCTGTGTGGAATTTGGCTGTTGAGCACGTCCTTAGAAGCTTATGTTGCCAGCTGGATCAGCAGGACAGCAAGCAGGCTGTGTGGGACAGATATGGTTGTGGTGAGGTTTGAATATGACTAAATACACAAAGGCTTACTAGGTTTTAGCTTTGCAGTTCTAATGATGATATACCTTGTAAAGGTGTGATTCCTCCTTGAGAAGACTTCCACATCCTCTTTGAAGAACTAGACATATCCTGTGGAAAAGCTATGCCATGTTTTGACAGGTTTTGTCTTGATTTTTAGACTCGATTGAACATAAAAGTTTTATATTTTCACTCAAATGCCGCAGACTTCTTGTACATATCCCCCTTTTAAAATTTGAATCAGTACACAGGGATTAAAAAAAAAATCTACATCCCTAACCCCATTGAGCAAGGGTGTGGAGCAAAAAAATAAAACAATATGATGTTTAGAAGAACATGAGAGCAGAAATAATAAGGGAAAGTATGGAGAAAAAGTAATTCGTGGAAGTTAATGACAAGCATCTTGGCTTATTCTTACATGAACAATTGTTTGGTTTTAGACACTTTTTTTTAAAAAAAAACAACTTTCAGGGATGACAAAGGTTGAGCTTGCATCACAATGCAAAGGAGAGGTGAGCCTGGGGAGGGGGATGATGAGCTGCTTCTCAGAAATGGCTAATCTTGGTGCTCCAGTCAGGTTTTGCTGTGCCAGCTCCTTTCTGCCTCCTCTTGTTGTTGTGTTTGGATAGAGTATCCTGCAGTGATGGGGAAGCTTGCTGGTCAGGGAGGTGCTCACGTGTCTCCTGTGGCCTAGGCTTCTCAGAGTACATTGTCCTTGTGGGTCATTTGTCACCTAGCTGTACATTTAGGATGAAAGAAATGAGCCTTCCCATCTTTTCAACTCTCACTTTGTTCCCAGCCATCACAGTCAGGCGATATTTAGTCCTATACTCTGGAACATAGTCTGCAGCAATCTCTGGTCTGATAGCAGGGTCAGGGTACCTCAGTTGGGGCTTAATTTTGGGAACTCACTAGGTCCCAGATTATTTCAGCCTTGTTCTCTTCTGCGTGGGATTAGAGTGCCTCTGCTGTCAAAATTACTAATAGACCCCTGAGGCAGAAAATGTTTCTTCTGTAATGATATGTACTGCGCTACTTCACATCTGGAGTGCTGCAGGGCCGTTCTTTTGGCTAGCTCTCACTTTGCTGGGGAATGAGATGGAAAAATGACTGTCTTTCCTGGTACACCTTTAACATACTTTAGCTCAGTTTACATTAAATACCCAGGAGTGAGGACAGAATGACAGCTACTGTACTGTGTGAGCTGCCCAAAGGTAGACTCTGTTAATACAGAAGTTAGACAGTGTGACAGATAGATGGGAGATAAGCAAAAGGCTATTATCCCAAGGTAAAGTTATTTCAACATACTGCCAATAACCCCTACAAATAATTTGGATGAGAGGTGGGAGAGGCATGACTTCAGCTGAGATCCTTTGACTGTCATCTACAACTTTCAGTGAGGCTCTGACACTTTATCAAAGAGAGGGGGAAAAAAAAAGAAAGATCAGTATTTATATTCTGGGCAGATGTCCAATAAGAAACTCCAGCAGAAGATTAAAGTCTTTAACATGAAAGAGAGATCTAGTGCAATGTGTAATATCTAGCAGTTCTAAAAATAAGCATGTTTGTCAAGTCTGCAACAATCAGGCTGATTGCTAGCCTTGACAGCATGACATACAGCTTGCAATCTGGCACAGAGGAAAAATGTTATTCAAATATCTTCACAGGCAAGTGGCCTTTGCACTTATGGGAGAGGGACCGTACAGCAGCCTTGGCCCGGCGTGCCTAGACTCTCCCCAGCTGTGACACCCCAGTTCCTGAGAAGCTGGGGAGGAGCTGGAAAGAAAGTTTTGGAGAAGCATTCAGTAAATAGCCCTGCCTGATCTTTAAAGTCTGACAAGACCCTTTTAGTGGTCTTGCCATAGAGAGTCACGCAGCACATCAGCTGGAGTGTTGTGAATGAGTTGTTTAGACTGCTACTGGGGGAGGGAAAGTTAAGCTCAGGGATGTGATGACTCCAGCAAGCACTGACAGAGCTGGGGCTAGTACCTCTCTCCACCTAAAAACCCTGAGAACAGGTAACTGACCAGAGAAAGGGCTGTATGCAATGTATGGGTACTTATGTGCGGATTGATTTCACGGTATACTTCCTTTTGGATGCCAAGTCTTCCTCTAGGAGCAGGAAAGGAGCACTACACCAGATCCAGCAACAGGGGTGGATTTTGGGTGAGGAAGAAAACTGGGGCAGAAAAGCCATGTAACTTGACCATAGCCATAAAGGAAGCTGATGTTCAGGGTATGGTTCACATATGGAATTGCTCTCTTCCTGCTTCCAAGCATACTGAAGGAGCACTAAATATAAGTTCAGGATATGGGACAACCTATCAGTCCATGCTCAGAAAGCTGCTTGGTATTTATGGCCAGAAATCTGAAGAATGGCACACAGAGGAATTCAATTCGTTTCCTGGGAGGGAGCTGTTGTCTTCAGGCTGCAAGTGATACCTCTGTAGCAGTGCTCTATTCCTGGGCTGACACAGTGCTTCTCAGAGGGAGGCATCAAGGCATAGGCAGCCCTTTTGCAGGGTTCCAGTCAGAGCTGGATGGGGACCAAGAGCAAACTACGTACTCTAATAAAGAAACCTCCTCCAGATGGTGAGCATTTGTTCTTTCTTCTAAGAAGTATGACTGACCTGATTTGTTCTTGAAATGAAAAAGGTTTTAAGAACTCACTTCAGCTTTCATCTCTTCCTAATGAGGATGAAATAGGACAGTTAGTGCTTTCTGTGAACCTGAGACCTGCAATGAAGTCTCTGTGTATGAAACCCCAACACCCTGTCCCCTTGTCTCTCCTGCCTAACCTTCCTCTGCAATCCATGAGCTCCACATTTGCAAGCCACTACTCGCATTTTCAAGTGTCCTTCTGATCCCCTTCGATGCATAGGATTTTTTTTCTTCTTATCTTTCCTATCTGGGAAGCCAGACACTAAAATCAGAATGTGAACATAATGTTAACCTTGCTAGACCTGGTTATAGGCTAAAAGAACAGCCACATGAATTACCTAGCTAATGGTCTTCACCACCTCATTAAAATCCAGGACAGTTGAATGCAGATGATCACATAACCAGAACTGCAGACATTTGCAACCTTTCACATTAATAAAATTCCAGAGTATTTTATTGAAACATTTCAGCTCCACCCACTCCCCAAGACCCCTCTGGGCTCTGTGAGCCCGAGGAAAGAAAGCATCAGCCAACAGAAGTATTTCTGTTTCTGGCAGGCATTCGCTGTTCACAAATGAAATCTTTGATTCCTGTAACATTTTTTTTTTTTTTTTTTAATGCAGAACTTAGGACTTCATACTTTCTTCCTGGGGCTAAGTAGTGCTGGTTCATACCCATTACTGCACATCATCTTCTAGAGTAAATAACTTCTCAATCTCTGTTCCTGTGAAAACAACATAGAAGATCCTGACTCTTGTCATCTGGGACAGGTCCCATATTTATGGAAATTCACTAGGTTTGGAAAAATAAAAATATTCTAGGGAAATACAGCCACAGAGAGCTGGCTTAGTGTTTCACAGTTTGTCCACAGGCTGGACTAGATGGGGAGCATCCAGTTTCACTTGTTAGAGGTCAAACTAGAGTTCATTCATGTGCTCCTTAACTGTTCCTATGTCAGTCTACAAGGCTGTTGCCTGTGCTGTTGAGAGGATGCTGCAGCTCCAGGAGAACTGCAGGGAATTGTGCTATCCTTGCCATAGAGAGAGTCACTGGATATACTGGGTTCATTAAACAGTTTGAAATAGTTCAGAAAGTTTAGGTAATGAGAATGGCCTTGTGGTATCATTTTAAGTGAGGACTGGGGATGTGTTCCCATATAAAAACATGTCCAAAATGTCTCTGGTTTCTGGGAAATCCTTGTCTAATTCATCTTTGTGAGGTAAGGAATTAGTTAAATAGCTGTAATTTATAAATAGCTGTAATTTATATACTTACTCACCCTTAAGTGTGAATTGAAATTCTTTGCCTCTGCTCCTAAAAAAATGTCTGGGTTTAATAACTCTAATTCATATGGTATTTTATCCATGAACACTGTTGGCAATGTCAGCATTTCTTGCATGACAGGATAAGGGTTCATTACCCTGGGAGAGCAAATCTAAACCCATACCTAGGAACAGATCCAATGCTAGTCTAGCCATGCTCCAGCAATCCACTTCCGAGTGTCCAACAACCTGAGCACTGCTGACTGAATTTACCGTCAGTGATGTGTTTTTCGAGATACCAGCTGTTACCCTGGGCTCATGAGGAGGGTTGGCAAGTTAATCTTTCAGGAGGGAAAGAAATATCCTGTGCTCTTCCAGTTTCAACATTGCTCTGTGATGTTTAGGAGGCAGCAGAGCATGTCCAGAAGCCAACTAAGCTGGAAGAACAGCCACAATTTTTGTGAGCGGGGTTCCCACTTTCAGTTGAGAAAAGGCATTAATGTTTCCTGAATGAATAACTTATGACATCTAAAAAATGCCTGGCTTTACAAAAGTTCAGTAAAACTTATCTTTATTATTTTATTTATTATTGGTATGAATTCTATCATTGATTTCATCAGAGCTAGAATTTTATCTTGGACATGCAGACCCACAAATCATCTATAAAAGTCCACCCATTTAAGCTTAGTCCAAAACATTGTTGTAGTCAGGTTTCTGATATAAGATGGAAGATCACACTGCCAGTTTAAGTTGAGTCAGACGGTGAAAGCCCTTTCACATTTAAAGCATGATACTTGGGAATAGCATGACAGCCCGTACCATTTCACTCTTTAGTAGCACATAATAGAGCAAGTGCCACCTGTTACAAAAGCTGTCAGCACTCTCTTCGATGGAAGGGTGATTGAACAATGAAAAACACTTGTCTTATCCAGTCAGGATTTATGATGATATGCTGCTGAGTACATTTTGGGTTTTAACTCTAAGAAAATATACAAACATGAATGCATCTATCTACATCATGACCTTTGCCCCTGAGCTGTCAAATTTCTTTATTCCTCCTTTCACCTTTTACATATTTTGCTTGCAAATATTTTATTCCCTATCTACTTGCAAAGTTGCTTCCTCCATAACATTTCCCTTGATCACCTCTTTCATACACCCCATTACTGAGTTACACCAAATCTACATGAAAAAAAATTTGCCAAAACTCAGCAAGATGAAGTTAGGTTTATATTTTTTTCCTCCAAGTTCTTCCTTTCGTCCCTGTTGTTTAAGGTTAAGAGAACCAGTTTCCAGCCAGGCTGTGTGGGCAGGAGACCAGGTACAGACCTGAGGCCATTCCTTTCTGCAGAAGTGCCCATGAAGATCACCCTCTGTTTAAACAGTCCTGCTTGTCATCACAAGAAAGATGCATATGGCTGGCTTCCATTTTTCCACACTGCCTTATCTGAAGGACAATATTTTTTCTTTCTCACTTATAAATAAATTTTGTAAGTTCCCTGAAGGCTTTTCCTGAATTGTGCCAGATGAATCTTGTTTGTTAGGATATTTAGCACAATCACCATGTAACACCTGTATTGTTATGACAACGTTTCCCATATGTACAATCAATCCACTGTAGTCACCCAGAGCCTGAGGACTTAATTCACTTTTACTTAAGGTTTCTTTCTGTTGGTTTAAATAAGCATTTAAGGCAAAGCAAAATGGAAATCCCAGCATTTGATCAGGTTCTAGCAAGTAACTCAGAGAATTGCACAGCAAACCAAGGAAGATATTGCAGAGGTGCATTTCTACCCTGTCACTGGAATGCTTGGAGAAATGAGGATGATTAAAATGAAGGTGATAGAAGAGACTTAATGCTTAAGTTGTGATCTTGCAAAGACTGAAGTTAGTGAGCTCTTAGAGCTATCCAGGATCACACCAATGTCTTCAGCTGTCCCTGTGACTTGAGCTAATAAGGTGCTTCTTGCAGGCGCAAGATTTGAAGTTCCAGAGCTTGAGAAAAGCCCGGGAAGAAAGGACAGAGTTGTTCATGAGCTGAAGTGCTTCAGGTCCCCCTTTGTAGGCCTGTTCCCCTCAGAAGGCCAAGCTATCACAGAATTGCTTAGGTTGGAAAAAGTCTTCAAGATCATTGTGTTGAACCATCAGCCTAACTCTATCACGTCCACTGCTGAACCATGCACCTAAGCACCATATCTATACGACTTTTAAACTCGTCCAGGGAGGGTGATTCAACCACTTCCTTGGGCAGCCTGTTCCGGTGTTTGACAACCCTTTCAGTGTAGAAATTTCTCCTAATTTCCATCCTAAACATACTCTGGGACAACTTGAGGCCATTTCCTCTTGTCCTATCAAATGTCTGCACTGTCATGCCACTGTGCTCCTCACCTTAGTTGAGTCCATGCTGCCTCCACTTGTCCTCTGTAAGCACATCAGAGCCTCCTTCAGCTTGTCTCTATTGCATGCAAACCAGCTTCTGCTGGTATCCCTTAGCTGAAGGATGGAGGGTGGAGAAGGTCCTGGTGGGCAAATCTCCGCCTGCATGCACACATGGGCCTGATGCAACAGTTATACCACAAAAAGGGCCAGGAGACCTTGGATATATGGATTTAATCAGGGGTCCTGCTTTCTTGATGAAGTTGTGGAATACACAGCAAGGAAATTTCCCCCTACAGTTCTTTATGATGCTGCCATGTATGTGTGTGGGGTAGTCTGTGCTTAGTAGAGTGAGCTGATGGAGCATCTATGTTGTGTAAAATCCCGCTAGCATCACAGATACACTCAGAATCACAGAGTCATGGGAAAGCTGAAGCTGAAAGGAACTACAGGTAGGCTCCAGTCCAACCTCCTGCTCACAGCAAGGTCAGATATGAGAGCAGATCAGGTGGCTTGAGGTGTTATCCATCTAGGTCTTGAAAAACTCCAGGATGTTGACAGCACAACTTCTCTAGGCAGCAACTTCCAGTACTCAAATATTTCCATGGTGAAAAAGCTTTTTTCTGATACCCATATTCAGAACCTCTTGTTTCAGTTCATAATCATTTTATCTCATCTTGCTGCCATGCACCTCTGAATATTCTGCCTCCATTTTCTTAACAACTTCTCTGTAGGTACTGAGGGCCTGAGAGACCTCCTGTACGTCCTCCCAAAGCCACCTCTTTCCCAGGCAGAACAAGTCTAGCTATCACTGGGCAAGTGTTCCAGCCCTGATCCACCTCAGTGGTCCTCTGATGAGTTCACTCCAGCTTATCAGTGTCTTTCTTGTATGAGATAAACAAGCGTGGAATTTCATGTGCCTGGGATGAAGACAGAAAAATACCAGCTACAATAGCACTGCTTGCATTGGGGTTTATTTTACACCTAATCACAGGCATGGTGAAGTTTTGCTTCACTTTCAGCTTTGTGAAAATTTTAAAAAGAAATCTTTATTGGATGTGCTTATAGTAGATTGTATTAGTTACTAGCTTTTGTATTTTGGTAATACTACAAATTTTTAAAAGAGATATACAGAATTAGGAACTCCATTTATGTAGTTTAAAAAACACATAAAACATAGAGTACTCCTGCTATTTTGAAACATTTTCTTTTACATCAGTCAGATTTTTAATATATAGATCTACAAAATCTAATTTTTTGTTTTTTAAATTCAGAATGAAAAAGCTTCAAAGTTATTTTCAAGATTAAGATTTGTTTTTCAAAAAAAATATTGAATCACTATGGACAACTCTATCAAAATGCCTGACTTCAGCTCACAGTTATTTTTACTTTATTAAAAAAAAGCTTATATTGAAAGATGAATCAGTTAAAAAGTTTATGAAACTGAAGCAGATGTTAGAGCAGTTGAATTTTCTAAGGGGTGGATCCTTATTTGATAGAAACTAGTATGCCAACATGGCACCAACTGCAGCTGACAATCTGATCCTGGATGCAATTTCCCAACTCAAAAAGTATAAATGCATTCAAAAAACAGTTAGAACCACCCCCCAACCAATCAACATGTCAAAAAGGCCATCACAAACAATACCATAAAAAGGTTGTAGGTGCATAGGATGTCCTTACGCTACGGATGCTGGATACTAAAAGGATTGGCTGAATAAAAATGTGCTTGTCTGGTTCTGGTAATGTTCTCCGATCATTAGGTGTCAAACACTAAGCAAGACTGGACTGAGCTATATGGATCTTTGGTTCTAGCACAGTTCTGTCACTCTGATGGTTTTTCACTTCCTCAAAACTACCAACATGCTAGCTGTCATCAGTCACACCATTCTTCTTTATATAGCAGAGATTACTCTCTGATTTTCAAATGAAGCCATGCTTAACTGTATTTACATATATCATATGAAATACAAACTGCATGGTGCAAAACATTGCTGTGCTTAATTTCTGTAAAAATATCCATTTAAGACACCCCAACTGACATCAGTCACTGAGAAAAATGCACTTAAAATGTCTATGCTCTGACTTGTTTTTGCACAAGAAATCACATGCTTTGTTTTCAACTATAAACTTCAGAATTTTTTCCTCCCTGCGAGGCATACTGAGCTACCACTGCTGAGTGGTGCAGAGGATTTAGCAGGCACAGTTAGCAAAGAACCCCCTGGAAATCCCATCAGTGTGTCAAGACTGGTGTTATTGATGTATATGGGGACACTTCTCATTCCAACCCCTGCTGCTCCTTTAGAAACCCAGAGGATTGTTAACATGGTTAGAGAGAGTTCATGAACTTTGTTCTGTATGAATGCAAAGTATCAGGAACATTGATATGGAAGTGGAGACTCTCTTGTCTTTGTTTCTATTCATGTTCCTTTACATAATATTTTAATGATTAAAAACCAGATTTAGCCCTCTGATATGCCTGCTGACTCCTCTGAAATCACCTGATCACTAACAAAAGCAGAATTGAATCACGAATTTTGTAAAAATGAATTGATAATAATCGCAGCTCTTCCAGCTTCATAGAACTTTTAAACAAAACCGTCCTCTTTGGCTCCTGCCATCTATTATTGATTCTACTGAAAAGAAAAAGAGAAAAGGAAGCTTAAAAGACCCTGTGTATCTGGGTTTTGTGCTGGAGGCATAAACATAACCCATTACAGGGCTTTTTAGTAGTCTTACACATACTCCACCAGGCAAGTGAAGGGCATGATCCCTTTCAGCATCCTAAGGGATAAAAATGGCTTCTAGGATGGCAGAAATAAAGCTGCTTTACCTGAGCAGCCAGAGGTTCAGCTGCAGGAGCTGAGCTGTGCCATCAGAAAGCATGCTACAGCATTAGACGCTCATTGAGCCATTTCACAGCATTCCCATTATAAGCCATTTCCCACTGGTGTAGTGTGAAACACTGAAGTGACCATAAGATATAGCACGAAGCAGGAAATTACAACAGTTGTTCCTTAATTTACCACACCTAAGCCTCACTTGAGAAAACAACTTTTTTGCTGACTTAGGTCCAACTCCTTCCCTGCTGCCAGCTTGCCACCACCCACCTCCATTGCCTTCCCTCCTTCTCTGTAGAGGTTCAGCAGGAGCTTGTTAGACTGGATCCAGTTCTTCACTGATATAAGTGCACTCACTTCATGAGCCAGGCACCATGGCTGGGAACTGCTGTAAGGGAAAAGGATCTATGTTATAACCTCACAGACACTTCATGAACTACATACTCACAAGGCACTGCTGAAATTCCCCCCTTCTCCTTTCTTTTTTTTAATATAGCTTTCTTTTTTTTTGACAGCTTGGACTCTTTTATCTTCTGTGGCCAAATTCTAAGGAGTATAGAATTGATTTAGATTGCATACAAAAGGTCATCTTACACTGTGCTCTGAATTTCAGCTTCTTGGTACTCCAAAGTTATAGGATGACTTATGAAATGTACAATAGCTACTAAATAATTTTAAACTATTTATAGTTATAACTAATAGCACATAATTAAGAAAACTGCTTGATACAGCTCTAGGCTGGTAGATTGTTTGGGAGAGTAAATGTTTGCTGCTGCAGCAACCTTGATTTTACCAGGAGTTTGTTCAGAATAATAGCTGGGGCATTCACTTAATTTTCCCAGCTATTGCACTGAGTAAATTCTGAAAGATGATGAGATGGAGCTCAGACATGGAGAAAAGAGGCATCCTTGGTTGTCATCTCTACCATACCTTCTCATTTTGCTGGCTTGTTTCATGGGTTTAGGTATGGGGAAGTGGAATTTAAATAACAGGTTCTAGTTTGGGACTGTGAAGAAATGTAGTGATTTCAGACGTGATAGTTGATGAACATGGTAGTTGATGTAATCTGATACCGTATTTTCTCCATAGTTAAAAAAAAAAATAAATTCTTGACAGCTGCTTGTGGACACAGTAATTTGTTCAAACCACATGCTAAAACAATGAGAAGTCTACTGCTGCTGCCACTGCTGAATCCACCAGCAAACAGCTCTTATATTGGAATCAAAGTCTAGCTAAACACACTGCCTCTCTGAATCTAGAGAGTTTGTGTCCAGATGAACATTGAGAAATGCTGCCATTTCTTAGCTGTGACTTATGATAGGCCATAACACTTGCATGTTTTTATTTTGTTTTCAGTAGTTATTTATCCAGCAATACACTGTTTTGCAGTGTAAACTTACCTGTCTTCAGCAGAAATAAACCACATTTCAACCAGCTACATTTTGCCACTAGACATAACATTGCTCTGCTTATACTGTCAATGACCCTGACATTTTTTTTCAGAGTGTTGTATGATACTGTGCTTCTGGGTCCTGCTTTAACAAGTGGAGTCAGGAATTCCCTTCTCAGAGTGAAGCCTTCATTGCTGATACCTGTATTGACATGGAGATGATGGCTGAGGGCAATGTGTATTGAAGGCAGAGCAGCCTGCTGAGAATGGTGACAGTCGTTCCTGAAATGCTTAATATAATCTTAAATTTTTCACTATTTTTTCAAGCAAGGACATGCTCAGTTGGAAGGTATCCTAATTTCAAAAGTTCAGGTCTGAATCTAGATTTGTTTTATACATCTTTTAGACATGAGAGCACAAGTCTCAGAGAGACTCCTAAAGTAATTCCTTGTATCTAGGTCCTCTTGGCAAAGTAAGCAGAAAAGGTATCACAGTCATCTTTACAATTGGCTGCAGGCTGTGTGGGATTTCTTTTCTTAGCAGTGCCAGTCCACATGCATGAGAGTCCCCTTCATGCAAGTTGGTAGCAAAGTCTAACAGGCATTCATTAGTCTCCAAGAAGGGAGAATCTACTGCTTCTTCTGGGTAGCCAGCTGCCAGGGTACCCAGATAAGGATAGGTAAGATCTGATAAGAGGGATGCAGATTTATTGTGTGTCTGCCAGCAGGAACTTGACACTGGATGTCAGTTCAGAGAGACACTGAAAAGCAAACTTTACACTTGTCTCTTTCTTCTTCCTAAGGTGAAAGGACCACTGAGATCAGTGATTTATGACTGATATTGTTACTAACCATTCTGATTAACTTTAAGAATGTGAGACCTTCATCATCATCTACATGACTTTAGTACATCTCTGTGGTGCATTTTTGGGGATAGGATGCAAAGAATAGTCCTTTGAGATGACATGGTTGGTTCCTATGTATTCTCTTCACATCTTAAGAAGCAAATCTTGCATTCGATCATCCATCTGGAATATAAATTACTATTTCTGCTGCTGATGTATAAACGAGAACAGATCCCAGGTTGTTCATCAACTGTTCTAGAGTAATTCTTAAATGTAGCAACATGTGTTCGTCCATGTGCTCTTGCTTGCTGCCTGAGAGGGAATCATCCCTCAATACACTTGAGGTTGAACCTTCCAGATAACATTTTTACCAGCTTCTAGCTATTCAGTGGTCAAAAAACAAAGGGCTAAAAAACCCTTTTGCTGTTTTATCACTGAATTTATGTTATTAGCTTAAAAAATGAAATTGCATAGAAAAAGGTCCAGTGGTTCAGAGCTTTGAAACATAACTTATTTGCAAGTCTTCATTTCACATTCTCATCAGTAATTCTCAGAAGATGGCGTCATTTTATTGCCAAGAGTTATGTTTTAATGAAAGACATTTTCTTCAAAATAACAAATATTTCAGATGATTTATATCTATTCTTAAACATAACACCTTAGTATGCACTCTACTTTATTACAGATATCTGTCACTCATGCTTCAGGTCCAGTGAAATTACTGGTGAAACTATGATTAATAAAATTGGTTGTGAACCAAAATTCAATAACAGCAAAGTTAATTACATGTTTGCAAGAGTATAAACTTACAGTTTGATCAATATGTAAATTCTGACCTTCAATGGTCTTTTCATCCTTCTTTTAAGCTTTTAGTCTTGCAAAGATTAACTTAACTGCCTAGAACTTCCTTTTATGAAGTTACCAGAATATGAGAATAAAGCATTACAAATGATGGCTTCCTATTTTTCAGAAATTAAAAAATTACAAACATTACAGATGCTTTAAGTACTAATTCATCTGTCTGAATAGCAGCATTAAACTGATACATATTTACTGCAGCAAGAATAGCTAATTAACATTTAAAAAATATTTCTTTTCACATAAACTATACTATTAACTGTATTAATACAACATGCTTGCAACACACTGCTTGAGACTCCTGTCTGAACTGAAGAGGAGTTCTGTATAAGGGGTAGTTGTTGAATCAAAGCTTTAATAAGTTATTTGTCTCTGTGGGTCTGTCAGAGCAGCCTTTATGTATCAATGATCCTCTTTATCTGAGTGAATGACTACTTTTTTATCTACATTTCCTGACGTGGATCTAAAGACACAAGTGCACTTGGTTTTATACTGTTTTTCCTAGGGAATCCATTTCTCTTGCAGATCAAACAGGCCTATCATACCCTATATTTAACATTGCTACGGATAGCAATAATCTTGATAGGCACAAGCTTTACTCAAGGCAATCAAGAAAATACGTTTTTGGACAAATAACTTTCTGGTTAAGCTCTAATTTGACCTTGGGACGACATGTTGTTTGAGTGAACAATTTGCAGAATACTGCCAGATGGACCACAAAAATTCACTGAGAAGGACATTGTTTCTATCCAGAAATTCATCATTTGTATGTTTTCTTGGCTGTTTTTGTGTGTTACGTTTGTGTCCTCACAGCCAGCAGGAAATTACAGTGCCTGTGATGGAAACTGAAGGAAGTCCCAGTTAGGACATTAATATATCCTATTGTGCAATATGAATCTGTATTTTTCTGGAGGATTTGTGGTTACAAAGTAAACTACAAGATCAAAGCAACTGGATGCTTTCTAGTATGTTTGGACGAGTATCTACAATGGCTTCTACAGTAGGACATATATCCTCCATTTCAGCTCTTAGGCAGCTCTTAGACACTGAAAATGGTTGCTTGATGGACACAGAGGGACTGACTTATTTTAAAATAACTTGGACATTTTCATTCAATGTTTTAAAATTATTATTTCCTCAGGAAGATGTTTGACTGGGAATCAAAGAGACAAGTTTATTTGGGAGGTGTGGAATCTTATGGCTCACCTAACTGTAGCTTTGCTTGTGGAGCCTCCTTTCATGTCTTACCATCCCACTATTTCTAGATCTATTAAGGGTCTCATGTGTTCGTCTTTTCCTTTGTGGCTGGCTTTGTCAGTGTTAGAGCAGAAGTCCTAGCCCAGGAAGGTTTACTCCACCACTTTAAAAGGCCATGAGAAATTAATTTCTCTCTTGATTTAAACTGTTATCCTCTGATATTTCAGTGTTACCTGGGAGTTTCTATATGTTTCACACAATTAATTCCTTGATTTCTGTCTTCTTAAGGTAACAGAATAACTGAAGAGAGTAAAACCCCCAAACGTTGTATTTTGCTTTAATATCAGCAAACATTTCAGGCCTGACTAAAGGGGGAATAATTTTGCATGGGAATAGTGTTTTAAATGTACAAAATCAGAACATTATACACATCACAGGACCATAGGTGGCCAGTCTATAACAGCACGGAAAACTCACTCTAGAGTCCAGGCCAAGAGGTACTCTTTAGAAGGACATGTAATCCTTCCTGATCTTGAGCATTCATTTTCCCCCGCACTGACATAACTGGGAACCAGAGGACCCAAGCAGCTTGGATGAGGCCCTTGGTACCTTGCAGAACTGGCTTCAGCATTTCTGTTGATGAAACACCCAGAGAGGTATTACTGCTTAGTGCTGACTGTAGTATATTTTGCATGATGTTTGTTAATGGAGGCTAATAAAGGCTTGGTAACATAAAATGCATGTATATTTTGCCTTTGTTGATGCAGTTCAGTTACAATACTGAAATAGAAAAGTGAGTGTAAAGTATCAGACAACACACAAGAAGGGAACCTAGTGAGAATTACTTGGTCATTGAAATCTCAAACTCAGAAAGGTTTCGATCTTTGGGCTCACCTATAATTTGTGCACCATAAATGTAGACTGAAGTCATTAGGGGCTTTGTAATGACAGTGCTGTCTATAACAGTATCATCAAGCAAGACATTGGCATAAATCATTGGAACTTTGCAAAGTGTCACTTCTGTCAACCTCCCAGTGATGTGATCTTTAGTCTTTCAAATCTATAGACTGGCATTTGGATCAGCTAAGCACCTGACATCCTGTCTTGCATTTTAAAGCTGCTGTATCCAATATCTAAATGCTGAAGTAATGCCTGCTTAAAAATATATTTGAATTATTTGCATAATATAATCCCTCTACTTTAAAGCTTTCCTTTAGGGCATAACCGTACAGTCTGTCCTCTGTTGATAAATTCACAACCACCTTAATCAATAAAAAAATTGCTATTAATTGAAGCAAGAAGTCCTGTAAAATGACTAAATGGATGGTAAGAAAAATCAGATACTAAAATAATCAGACTTTATATAATCTTTCAACAAATGTCAAGAAGCCTAAAGCTTTTCAGATTTAAATTGTTTTAGATAATATACAGCCTTTTTATGGATAGGAATTGTGATTGTATGGATTGATATAAATAGACTAAATAACATAAGAAGATTTCATAATGGCTGAAAGTGGACAGCAAGCAAAGAAACCTCTCTTTCTTCTCTCCAGTGAACCTCAATACTGGAACTCAGTAATGTAGCACCTCTCTGGGCAATACTGAAATCCTATCAGAATTGTCTTGTTTTCCCATGAGTGAGTTTTAAAGGTGATGTATTGCTAGATGTGTAAACACTGTTGAGTATGTTCCCAGCACTGGATGTCTGTTAATGCTACTGATAAACTGTTAGGAGTCCCTGGTATCATCTTGTTCAGTGACTGTTGTCTCTAGATCATTGATTGGTTGACTGGTACAGATGCCATAATGGCTACCTGAAGCATGTGCAGAATCTGCAGCTCTCCTTACAACTACACTGATATGACAAACTATAGACACTTGGTTACACTCTTCTCCTCCTTCCTCAAGATGTTACAGATTAGCATTGTATCTTGTATGATATTTTAGAAGAGTTTTCTTTGGATTATGAACATAATTGTTGAAGACACTTAAAAAGCCCTTGTAGTCTGTGCCAAAGACAAACTGATTGATACACCTACCACGTAATTTAAAAGATGTTGCACTTGTGTACACAGATCCAATGAAATGCATGAAATCACTGTTGCCACAAATAAAAATACATATAGCTCTATGAAAGTCAACAATTTCATGATTATCTACACCCAAGACTAAGCTAGCCTACAGTCTAGAAGGTATGTGCAGTTTAAACTGCAGATGTTTAGAAAAGGCTAGATTATACATGTGGATTTCATTCTCTTGTCCACTGTCCTCTGGACATTTCTGGACTACTTTTAAAATGCCTATTAAAAGGCATATTAAAAAGTTACTAAAAACCAGACCTGTTTTCAATGCATTCAGGTATCCTCTCCTTTGCTGATAAAATAATTAAAGAGGTTGAATGGAGGGCAATGAGACATAGCAAAAAGATTAAGACTCTTCAAACTCAGGCTGAGTTTTAGGAACAATGCATATTACAAATGTTCAGCTGGTATGAAGGCCTTACAGAATTCTGGAGTAAGTAGCTGTACAGTCTTAAGTGTCAGTAAATAAACAAATCTGGAACTATTGTTTAGAATATTGTGGTAGATATAAACTTCATGATGGACTGAAGTCCTATTGTTCTATATTCTTTGTCCAAGCATAATATAATTTTGGGTTATAATTACCATCACAAGAGAAGTGGGCAGTAGAAGAATGACAACATTCTCACAAAAACTTTACAACAGTGTGAATCACAGATGGATGACCTCACAAACTGAACTTTTTTTTTTTTTATTGCCAATGGTATTAAATGATTAATTTAGCCAGGTTGTATTAATAAATTTGAAGCAAAATGGCTACAGCTAGACATGATATAAACAAATGAGCTCAGAGTTGAAAGATTTATACCTCTTTTGGCATAAAAGCTGTCATTTTTTTTTTAGATATGTTGAAGTCTTCAATGTCTAATTTGGAAACCTCTTTTACAGGCAAAAGAAAATAATAAAATTCTGCATTCTAAGCCTTTAATGAGGCAACATATAAGCAATAGATGCAGTTTCTTATATAAAACACAAGATATTTTTGAATTAACTTGGAAATATAGTGTTATCCATCATCAATCTGAAACGCAAAGGAGAAGCCTCTCTTTCATGTTTTTTGTTTAATGTTAGCATATTCATAGAGTATCTCCTAGATTTTTTTTTTATGTTTAAGCTGTGCAATAGTGAAGTCATAGCTTTCTGTAAAGATCAGGAAGGAAAAATGAACTAGTATTTGCATTTCTGCTTACTGATCTTGTTTGTCCATAAGCTCAAAAAATATCTTTTCAGGTTTACATGACTCTTTCTACTGTGAACTATGTTAAATGATGAGGGATGAGAAAATATGTGTGTACTTAAAGGGATAAAATGAAAGAATTATGAGGAAGGTTTCTATCAAGCGTTTAGCTAGTAATTGGAAACAAAAGAAAAAATCATCAGCACTGAAATTAATGATTGTCCTGACATGGGCTTTATGGGACCAGGATTTTCTTCCCTAGTATGTGCACCAGAGTAAGAAAAACAATTGCACAAATCATAATGGATTCAAGGATAGGTCTGGAAAATAAAAACTCCATTTCCAGTCTCTCTGTAACTAAATGTTTTATCTAACCAGTTGTCAGAAAAACAAAAAGCTCATTAGGTTTCATAGTTTACATTTCATTGAGATGAATAAATAATTGCATCCAAGGCAGGGGCAGAGGAGTGGTCTCAACAGAAAAAAATCCCCTCCCCTTGTGCTGCATTTCTTCCTTGTAATAGACTCAGCATGCAAGGAGCTGGATGATTCCACCAGATACTGAGGTCAATGAGCTAAATTCTCTGCTCTTACACAATGTCACTGTATCTTAACTCTGCTGAAGCCAGTCAGATCGGTGAAAAACTAGGCAAAATGAGAATGGATCTGTCCCAAGAAGGAGTGAAGGTTCTCAGCAACTCAGGAAAATATTATATTTCTTACAGCATAGATTCTTGGCAGAATATCAGGTAGGAGAATAAAGGAAGCTATACTTCCTTCCTGGTTTAAATATGCTCTCTCACTTAACGCAGAATATTGTTTTTCCCATACCTATAATCAGCAATGGTTCAAAACAAATATAGCACTTCAAGCAACAATTGTTCCACACCTATTTAAAACCCAATTACATTAATTCAGTGCTGGGACCACTGAGTGGCAGGGTAGCCTTATATCACTATAGGCATAAACTTCTTCAAGACCAAGCCTGAATTTCTTTGCAGTGCTCACATGGACAAGCCCTCTCAGTGATAATTCATCTGTCTTCAGAGAACTTTACTGATGGGTGTGGACATACCTGAAAGCATGGCTGCTTGTTCTCTGACTCCTGAACCCCGAATTTTTTATCACTCTCTCCAGTTTGCCTCTCTTCACTTTTGAGTTTTATCTACTTTAATAATTCACTGAGATTTCCTGCATCATCTTTTCTTCTTTTCAAGTGTCGTTCATGATACTTTTGGTGCTGTTCTGACACATACATTTCTCATTTTCTCACAGCACAAGAGTTTGGAAAAGGATCATCAGCATCTGACTCTTCCCAAAATACAAGGTTCAGCTGTCCTGGAATAAGGTGGTAGTAGTAACTAGCAACTTCACTGAATAGACTGTGGACATAAAATCCCATAGTTTGAGGAGATGGGGCTCTAGGAGGATTTTTGCATAGCTGCAGGTGATAAAGGTTAAGAGGCTGGCTACCAAGGTAGCTGATGTAACATGTTGCTGTACTGCTTTCCCCTTATGGGACACTCAGAGTGGATGAAACATTGTTTTCTTACTGTTTTTCAGGAAATTGGGCCTGACTTTCCCAGGGCCTTTAAAAAATGCCTGCTATTATTTAAGCAAATCTTTAAAATCTTGTACCAGTTCTAATAAAAGATGTTATTGCTTCACTTATGATTTACTGGGGAGGCTGATGACTACCTGGAATACAGCGGACTGCAGTAACTATTCACCCTTTCCTGGTCCTAAATGGGAGACAGCTATAGGAAAGTAGTATCTTCTTATTTCCCCTCTTCCTGCTTCTATCACCATCAAAATATTCTCTCACCACACTTCATAAGGAGCTTTCACCTTTCCACAATGTAACAGAACCTTCACTGGCCAAAGCTGGAGGGTGCCACTGCTGTAGTTAATTAACTAGCTTGACTCTTTAGTGGTAAATCATATTTTGTACTGATACTGAGACATTCTCAGGATTGACCCATATGAAGAAGTGGAAAATGCCTTTGATCTGGCCATTGTAATCAAAAGAATGTAAAAGAGAATAAAAAAATGTGTTATATAGTTTAAACTTATAAATTCATAATCTCGAACCCTGACTTTTAAAATGCAAAGACGTAAGGGGTACTTGGGCTTCTTAAAGTCTTGAGGACTTTTTTCAGGAAATGGTTCTCTAGCTTTGCTTCAAGTATTACTTACCCTTAAACCTAGTATCAGGTAAAAGAGCTTAGAAAAGTGTTTGCATCCTCAGTAACTTAACAGAAAACATGTGTAAAAATATTCAAAGGCAATGCACACAACTGTTCCTTGTGGACTTAAGATGACAATGTGTATCAAACACTCAACACATATCTAGGCAGCAGCTAAAGTTCAGCTACTCAACTTTAACCTCCAAGAGGAGGTCAACAGGAAAAAGGAATGCATGTTAAAGCTCACACTGATGTTAAATGAGATTCCTTCAATGGGGCTTGAAGTCCTACTTGAGATAGCAGCAGCAGGGCCGTGTGCCTTGGAATGCAAATTGAGCTTGTTACTCAGTATTGCAGGAGTCATAAAAGTTCTACATCAAAGATGCAGTTATAGCCTGAATTTTATCCAAGGGATATTTCACCACCTACCCAATGCCAGCTTCCAATTTGAGACAATGTCAGGGAATACTTTGAACTATTTCTCATGGCAGGGCATGTAAAACACTGCTGATTAGATTCCCTCTGGCCTCACAAATACTTTATCATTGTTTATTCCACTAACTTCACACCAGAATGCAAGATTTTGGAACAAAGGCTCCATGAAATGTTCTCAAAGATGAAAATCCTTGTAGCTTACAATCTCTATTTTTTCATCTTGGATCTTTCATGTACCAATAAAAAAAAGGAATCTCACTTCTGACTGTTGCCAGACTGAATAATGAAACATACAATTTTACTGGCTATGAGATGACTCCAAACTTCAGTGATTCATTTTGTAATTTAACTACACTGCTTCAGCTGCAAGCATGGAAAAAATACCCCACACAGCCAAACAAAAAACCCGTGGGCTTTATGTAAGAGAATGACACAGGTAACAAAAATGGCCCCGTTTTTGTTTTTCATTGTTGAAAGTCCAAAGCCCATGAAAGTGCCCAGCAAAGAGCCATAGGTATCACATTTTATTCACATCTTAAATTAGGGGGAAAGATGTACCAAGGAAGTGAAGAAATCCAGATAAATTGAGGTGAAACGAAGTGGAGCAATAAAATTAAAAAAATTGATTATTTGCATAATCTCAGGTGTTTTACTGCTAATAGATTGAACAATTGAATGAAAGGGAACATAAAACCATGCAACAAAAGGTACACAAAGGATAAAAAAAAAAAGATAATGGTACAATGCTTTTTTGTGGTACTGGCCACACAGGCCACTTATGAAGCAAGACCAGTGAAAACAAGACTCAGCAGTTTGGACCTTTTCATTTCATTCCTATGATAAAGATGAGAGAAGATGATATAGAACTCAAATCAGGACTTTTTTTCTCATAACTTATGGATGGTTTTAATATACTGAAATGCAGAATGAGGTACAAAAATACATACAGACACATGAGTGGGAACATTCATGAGGAAAGGGGGTCTGTACCTTTGGCCTTTCAACCATAATTTTTTTTCCACAGGCCCTCCTTGTTTTGTTTTTGCTGAGAGGACTTTTTCCCTGTTTCTCTCCATGCTATTCTGTACCTCTCCTTTTAAGATGTGAATTTGACCTTTCATGCTGACCACCCTTCATTGAAGGCTGTCTTGCCATCATCTACCAGTAAATGACAGTGAGCAACACCACCTATTCGACCCTAGTAGAGAAAGCAAAGCCATAGTGAGCCTGAATGTGTGTCAAATCTGCTCTCAGCCAAGAAAGATACTGTGCAGGTTTCCTGGTGAATCTGTGTGCTCTGCTCCCTCTGCAATATTCATTAACACAAGTCACTTGTACAGTAAATATTTATTTAACCATAAGATTTATACAGTGTCTTTCCCTACAGCATCTAGGTGGTATTTGCAGAAATTAAAAACATAAGTTATATGAAGCTTTCAATAATGTTTTGCATTAAACTGCTACTGTTGTCAGAAATAAATCAGCCATATTGTCATGAAATGAAATAAACCTAACAAAACCCAAACAAGCAGAAGTACAAAATCAATCAACCAAAAGCTAACCAAATAAATGTGGCTTGCATAAATACAAGCAAGAAAGATTGGCTATCAGCTGCATCTCTGAAATACCTAGACATGAATGAAAGCAGGCATCATTAATCTGCATTGATTGCACTTGTTTGCTGTGCCATGCTTCCTATCTGACCTGAACACTAGCTGGGAGTCATATTGCTAATGTTATTTGTAGGCAGATGTATGTTTGCGGCCGAGCCAGTGTTAGAGGCGAGCAATCACAGTAGCTGCTAAGTTTAGGAATGTGAAAGGGGAACATTTTTCTCTGGCAGCAAAGGCAGTTTGAGGGCTTCCATCCTAGTTGCTCATTTTCTCCTTTGTCTCTCTGTTCATCACTTCAGTGGTTGCTTAAGGGCAGCCATTAGTGCAATTTTGCTATATGGTCAATCGGTGAGTTCTTTTAGATTAAATACCTCCAAAAACACCATTAACAAAGAAAATCGGGAAGAGCAGCAAGCTCCTCCAGTCATTACACTGATCCAGTTTAGGACACAACCTCACAAAGAGCTAAACCAGCATCATTAACAGATCACTGGCCTCTGGGAGTCGGAAAAGAGGGAGAAACAGAGTCTGCAGAAAGGTTTTCATCCAGCTTTACTGCCAGGGAAGATGTTTGTGTAAATGCACACCAAGTTAGGAAGCTGTTCCAGTTTCTAGTGGCAGCTGCTGGAGAAAGGGACTTTTCCCTTTCACAAGACCCTCAGGTGTCTCAGGCTGACTCTTCACTCCAGGCTTAGAGATACGGAGCTGCATGTGAGCTGCTGTTTTAAACAAGGCACATACTATCACTTTGATTTTACTTTTCATGTTGGGCTATGTGCCCAAGGCAAAGCACTTAACCAACTAACGCCACTGCAATAAACAATTGTTTTGCTGTTTTCATTATGTCTTCAGCGATGGACTTTTTCCCATAATGAAATACACAAAGAGACTGGAGGAGCCCAAATCTGCCACAGTGCTTCCAAATGAGCAGTTCCCATTGACAGGTGGCCATTTCACTAAGGTGCCTACGTGGAAAGCCAAGCACTCTCAAAAACCTAATCCACTCTCAGAGCACCTTCTGCTCCATGATCTATACTTCTGTTTTAACTTTTGACCAGCTGATTATTTAAGTTTTAAAATGTGTTGGGTTTAGTTTTCATTTGTGCCCTGCCACAGAAGTAGCATTACCTAGCTGTACAAGGGAGCAAAAAGTAATCCAGAGTGGTTATATTTGTATATCAGTCCCACAGCCATATCTCTTCCTGCTTTCATTAAGTGGATTTCATTTATTTCTCCCTTTGTGAAGAATCAGTGGTTTCACTTCTGATGTTACTTAGCATGATGATGTCAGTTCAGGGATCAGCTCTTATTACAGCGATTTGGTAACAGATGCAGCTATAAATGAATATACCTCAGAACAGCATTTTCCCATCTTTCTTCTTTTAGTACAGTATTGTGCTTTTTAAAAACATCCTTTAGAACTCCTTGCTCAGGGAATCCATCTGCATGATTCGCCCCTTTAAAGACCATTTTTGGTGAAATAGATTCCACAGGCAACATAGTGAGGGTTTTGTAGGGAATTTGATTTTTTACCTCACTTTGTGGTACAAAAGGTTAAAATTTATTTTTGTTTGATTGTGCACACCTCAAAGATGTCCCCTGCAGGCTCTATCTGTTGGCAGTTAACATGGGTTTAAAGAATGCTCTCTAGGCCATTTTGCAGAGAGAAAGTAGTAGGTCTTACATGGAAATGCAAACAAAACCTCTAAAGCTTTTGATCTTCTTGGGGACTTGATGAAATCTCTTGAGCAAATTGAAGGATTACATGCAACAGCAAATGTGTACAAGTATAACAAATTAATTGTAAATAATATAACAAATCCAAATGGAAGTGTAAGATATTACTGTCTTATGGCAGCATTTGAACTTTGTTTCACTAAAACTCAAGGATATTTTAAAAGAAATGGTAAATTACTATTGACTACAAATATTCATTCAAATGCAAAAGAGATTTGCTCTGGGGTTTCTTTTCCTTTAATCTCCTTCTGATTTGATCTAAGCACATCCTTCTAACCTTAATGCAGAAGGGTGGGAGGGAGGGGGACAAGCTGTGAAATTCATACTGCTAATCCCCTGAGGACTTTCTAATCAGACAAGAGACACTAGGGAGATGGTTTCCTAAAGGTCTTTTGTTTCCCTTCATGTAAAGAACACAGAGAGCAGGTACACTGCTGTGCATGGTACACTGAGACTTTTACATTGGTAAGCCAATAACACTTTGAAAGGCAAGAGGATTACCATATCTTCTTGTACTAATTGTAATTCAAAAAGGTGGCCTATAAATTTGTCCCTGCTTTGAGCAGAGGTGGTGTGGTGACCTGGTCAACCCAGGTTCAAGTGTCATTGATTGGATGATGATGGACAAGGAAGAGTCCTTTGCCAGACATGAATCTACTTGACATTTCACTCATCAAACACCTTGGGTTTATTTTCTGAATCAGCCTTTCCCCTTGCTTTGCTTACAGTTTAGCAACAGTAGCATGCACAGGCACATCATCATGTTTGCATCTGGTCACAGCTCTTGGGAGCAAGCATAAAGGAAGAAAAGCCTATGAATAATTTTCACTTCACATAACTTTTAAATGAATGGGGTGAGCAGCAGCCAGGACTGAAACACTGAGACATGCACATCATTAAGTACTTCAAAAGAGGAGGACTGCAGAGTGTCTCTTGCAGCACCACCAATTAATTTGTCATTCCTTTGGGTATGCGTCTGTTCAAAATGCTAGAAAATAATTCACAATCATGATAACACTTTGAGGAAAAAGTCGAAGTGATCACCTTTATCAGGCCCTTTTGAAGTTAATTGTATCTCATTTCAAGGCAAGTAAAGTACTCTTAATATAGTAAACCATTAAAAAGATCATGTGCAGGAGGCCGTGTCTTTTAATACTCTTGTGTTTACAGAGAGGATTACAAATCTATGTTCTCTATTGAAATCATGCAGTCAAACCTTTCAAACTTGCCATTTAATTAGTACCACTGCCTGAAAAGTTTAACAGGTTCCAGACATTAAGGACTTGTTTAAGACACGGTTTTTGTATCTGCCTTTCCAGTTAAACAGGTATAAACTTGAGTGTGAACTGAGCAAGAGTAGCATATTGGCATTGCACATCGTGTTTTGGCCACACAGAAAATGTGTGTCACTTGAACCGTATTGCTACTGAAAACACAGTACAGTCCTCTTCCCCTTCCCATGCCAACAGAGGTGTAGTTTTATTAGGATAACAGTGCTTCATTGTGATATGAATGACTGACAGTTGAGAAAGGGAATGGACTACAGCACTCTTCCTGCATCATTAGCAGGGAGCATGCCAGTTTAGCCATTTCAGTATAAAATGTTGGCAGAAAGGGTACCATTGTGTGAACATGCTGGGCTGTAGCCCAGCCACAGCAGCAATGCCTGCCAGTGTGCAGTGGCCCACCTCAGGGCAACAAGGCACAAGAGGTCCAAGTGGGGCCCTGGGGAGATAGAGGAAGCAGAGTGCTTCTGCTTATCATAAAATGACTCTGTCCTATCAACCAGTCTGGGCCCCACAGAGTGCAAAGGCTTTTCAGCACTGATTTGCCCTATCAGGATGACAGGCTTATCTGGTACTTCTCCATGGCTGGCTAGGACAGGTATTGGGGTCTGGTGCATTTAGGCATCACTCCCTCCCTTGCAAGCTCACCACCAAGGTTGAGCCTCTCATGTGCTATCATTCCTAACAATGATGGCATGAGGTTTGGCTAGCTCTACCATACCATTGAGACCCAATGTTCATACAGAGTGAAGCACTGAATACAACTGGTCAATTTACAAAGAAAATACTTGTTCACTACAAAAAATGGGTTTAGTCCAGGTGAAAAAAATGACAAATTCATGCTAAGTTTGATGATTCCTTTTTTATTTTCACAGAACAATCAAGACATTTTTTTCTGTTGTTCATGGATACCTTAATTTAACAAGAGAAGGTCTAAACCTCTCTTCCTTGAACTCTGGTGTCTAAATGAAACATCTTCATTATACAAAGTTGATTCTTGTTTGGCATTTTTTATTTTTCAAGGGTGAAGCATCTAACATCACAGTGAAAACTGAGAGCACTCTTGGGTGATGCAATATTTTCATTCAGCTTGCAGACTGTAAAATCAGTTTTCTTATCTCTATTAATGTGAATATCTGCATGTGCACTTTCTACTAATATAACATGATAAACAAATGAACAATCCTGATATATTCAAGAATACAGAGAAGAGGTGTTCGGTGACTAGTGTTGAACAAGCAAAGGCTAATAGGTATGGGATGATGGAAGAGCAATCCAGGAGGCATTGGCACTGCTGATTTAATTGCATAACTTAACAGGACAAAGAAAAGATAGTATTGGTTCTGTGGCTATTTTTCCATCTGCCTTTGGTAAAATGTGCAGTGACCATGCCAGCTAACGAGACTCTGAAAAATATGGCTGGGCATAAGTAAGCTGCAAGTCAAATACAGCGTGAGAATGATGTGATGATTTGGGAGCATCAAGAAAGAATATAGGCATGGCCTTGACAAGGTTCTGCAAATGTTTTTTTTATGAGAATGAGATGTGAGTTCCCATCATGTAGAAAACAAAAATTCCCTGCAGGACAGCTGAGGCCTCCTGCTTCACAGCCTCGTGGCTGGTGCCTGGGTTCTCTAACAAGGGCTGAGCATGACCCTTCCTCATGCAGATGCAGTTAAATGACTTCCCTCCTTTACATGTTTCCTCATTTTCAGGATTCTTTCAAGAACTTAGTATCTTTGAGACCTTTATCCCTCTCTCAGACTTGGAATTGGCAAATTTAGAGAAGGAAGAAGGGACAGAAGGGGTCTGACCAGTAAGTGGGCAGACAGAAAACATGATCCACTTTTTTTAGCTTCTTTTCATGGACATGCTAGCAACCATATGGGACCAGTGCACCACATGTGACAACCAGCAACATACAGTAATCCCACCACTTATCCTAAAAGCCACTCACTGTTCTTCCTTTGCGAATAAGTCATGCCCTATTTCTGTGTTGCTGATGTCCCCCTTCCTCAACTTCTCTTTCTGTTGACATGTTGCTATACTAAAGAATTACCTCCAATCCAAAATGAAATCTAGCTTATGCCTCAGACTGAATTCACTACTATAAATTTCTACAACTCTGAAAAGAATGGTGTGTCCTGGAGCAGCACGTAAATATTTGCCATAGTGAATAAAAATAAAAATGGCAGAGCAAACCTGGCTGAAGGCAAAGCAAACATTGTATGGAATGATGATGTCTTGAATCAAATCTGCACAATTTTTCTTGAAACATCTTTTTATTGGTACATTTTAAAGATAATCTGGAATGAAAAGCTGTAATTAGCAAGTGAATAAAATGCAAAGCACAGGTCTAGAAGGTATATATCACCCAAGAGACAGCTCTTTCTTTGTCCTCCTTGCCTCAAAGCTGGCTTGTGAATCAGCTTTGCAACATGACTGTTTATGAATTTCTGCAAGTACAGCTAATAAAAAGCCAGGAATTTCCCATCTTTGGTTATGAAAAGGAAGTTTCCAAGATTGGAGTCACTGATAAACTGAATAGCCCCTCTCTAAACTGCCTTATTATTTCCGTCTCCTTTCCCAAGATTTGAGTACAATAAAATATTTATATACATCCTGGCAACAGCCCAACTCAAAAACATTATACAGATGGTCCTATTGATTTCAATAATGTGGAATAAATGGCTACCCATGTGAGTAAAGGAGCCAGAAATAAGAGGCCATACTATAATATTAAAATGTGTATTTTAAATATGTATAAAAATAGTCAAGTAATGAGCTTTTATCTTTTTAATTTTTTTAATCACAGCCTTAATACATGGTCTTGTGCTTAATTTAAAAATCTTCACAGAATGATCCTGTCTGTGCTGAAAGACATCCCTGTGCGACAGTAGGAAACAACCTTGCTTGGACCCTTTCTACATGGGTTTCCACAATAACAACAATTACAATACTCTGGATTTTAGAGGGATCATACAGTTTTTTTTTTTTTTTTTTTTTTTGCCTCCCTTAGATTGTAGCATAAATGCTCCGTAAAACATCCCACTGTCTAATTTTAGAACAGATACTGATCTCTACAGAAAGTGACTTTTTACTGAGAAAATTAAAAAAAATTCAACATCAACTACACTACAAATGAAGTCCAGGGCACTTGCTAAGTACATATTGCTTTTTAAAAAAGGCATATAAACAATAACCTTTCACAGCAAGTCTGTAATTAAATTCATGTTGGGGAACTGTATATGAATTCTCATGCAAAAGAAATGAAATGATTCTCAGGACTGGTTTGTCTGAGTAAGCAGCAGCTGTATGAGCTTTGAAAGGGAAATTTATCTGGGGAAAAAATTATTTTTGCCAAAATGATTAAGCATTTGGGGAGATGACTGTCAAAACAGAACTGCAAACTTTCCTGGTTAAAATCTTTATTGATTAAATTCCTGTGAAAATATTCATAGGACAAAGCTATAAACACATTTTCTATTCCACAATGCAATAAAAAAAAATAAATCAAATATATCAAAATAACATTACGGGTAACTGTAAATTTCAGTCAGATCTGATGATACAATAAATTTCATGTGTGGGAGAAAAATGAGGATATTATATTTAGGAAGCATATACTTCCTAATGCTGCATTTAGGAAGCATACATTCTTTTAAAGTATTTATTTCTGGAAGGATTCAAAAGCATTTTGTAGAAATGTAAATCAGGCATAAAATGGTGCAAGGCTTTTTTTTTAAGGCCTTTTTCAGCAGCCACAAAGGTGTCATGAGACATAGACATATGCTGTTCTCTATTAAGACTCAAAGCAGAACAAAGCAGAGGACAGAAAGTGTAAAGGGAAGGATGCATATGAAAGATTTGTCTTTGCTCTTGGTATAAAATGATAAAGCTGGTTCTTCCATCAGATTTTTGCCTCTGAACAGAGGCACAAACTTTCATCCCCCTCTTGAAGGCCAGGGTCTCCATGCATGATAATTTTGAAAAATCCAAACAACATCTTTTATTTCACCTTTTACGAGTCATAATGTAAATGAATTACAAGAATGAAGTACCATCATCTCACCTTGGGTTACCTATCAGCCTATGTAAGAGCTTGGGTCTGACCCCACATGAATTCCTGAGATGTACCATCGTATTTGTATTTCCACTATGAATCACACAGCTTTTATTTGACTGTAATCAATAGATTGAAAATATGTCATTCATTTGAGTTACTACTTAACATGCTATTTTTCAGCAGAATCAACAGTCTTATCAGTGTATGTAAACACTCTGTGACCATATCTCTTGAGCACTAACACAGAATGTGATAGTGAAGTGCCTGCTATCTAGATAGAATTTCCTTAATAGCAAAGTTACATGAAGACCACTCACAGCTTGGCAAGTGGTTGTGCACAGCAGCGCCGACCCTCGCCCGCCCCGGGCCCGCCGCCCAGCGTCGCTGATCA